>VMDO01004343.1:10689-127154 GCA_007922755.1 Pedetes capensis | reverse complement strand
CAAGGAGCTGGAGGCAGAAAACCAAAAGGGAAGAACACGCTCCGTGTTTCTCAAGCTTAAGGAAGTGAAGAAAAAATTCAAGCCTCGAGTGGCAGTAGTGAAAGATTCTACAGGGAAAATATTAAATGATGCAGGAAACATCAAAAGAAGATGGGAAGAATACACAGAGTCATTATACAAGAAAGAATTGGTAGATGACTAACCATTCCAAGAGGTTGCATATGAAGAGGAACCAATGGTGTTGAAAGGTGAAGTGGAAGCTGCCTTGAAAGAACTGGCGAAACACAAGGCTCCAGGAATTGATGGGATACCAATAGAGATGTTTCAAGAAACAGATGCAGCACTGGAGGTGTTAACATGTCCATGCCAATAGATTTGGAAAACAGCTACTTGGCCAACTGACTGGAAGAGATCCATATTTGTGTCTATTCCCAAAAAAGGGGATCCAACTGAATGTGCAAACTATTGGACAATCTCATTAATATCACACACCAGCAAAATTCTACTAAAGATCATTCAGAAGTGATTGCAGCAGTATATAGACAGGGGATTACTGGAAAATCAAGCGGGATTCAGAAGAGGGCAGGGAACCAGGGACATCATTGCTGATGTCAGGTGGATATTAGCTGAAAGCAGAGAATATCAAAAAGATGTCTATCTATGTTTTATTGACTACGCAAAAGCATTTGAGTGTGTGGATCATAACAAATTATGAACAACACTTCAGAAAATGGGAATACCAGAACACCTAATTGTGCTCATGAGAAATCTGTACATGAACCAGGAGGCAGTTGTTCGAATAGAACAAGGAAACACTGAGTGGTTTAAAGTTGAGAAAGGTGTGCGTCAGGGCTGTATACTTTCACCCTATCTCTTCAGTTTATATGCTGAGCAAATAATCCGAGAAGCTGGACTTTATGAAGAAGAACATGGCATCAAGATTGGAGGAAGACTCATTAACAACCTGTGTTATGCAGATGACACCACTTTGCCTGCTGAAAATGAAGAGGATTTAAAATATTTACTGATGAAGATCAAAGATCATAGCCTTCAATATGGGTTACGAGTAAACATCAACAAAACAAAAATCCTTACGACTGGGTCAGCACACAACTTCACAATAAGTGGAGAAAAGACTGAGGTTGTCCAAGATTTTGCTTTGCTTGGCTCTATAATCAACACGCGTGGAAGCAGCAGTCAAGAAATCAAAAGAAACATTGCTTTAGGAAAAGCTGTGGCAAAAGATCTCTTTAGAGTATTGAAAAGCAAAGATGTCACATTGAAGATGAAGATGCATCTGACTCATGCCATGGTATTTTCAGTGGCATCATATGGTTGTGAAAGCTGGACATTGAACAAGAGAGACAGAAAAAGAATTGAAGCTTTTGAATTGTGGTGCTGGAGACGTCTATTGAATATACCATGGAGTGCCAAAAGAACCAACAAATCTGTCCTAGAAGAAGTACAACCAGAGTGCTCCTTGGAAGCAAAAATGGCCAAACTGCGTCTTACATATTTTGGATATGTAGTCAGGAGAGAACAATCCCTGGAGAAGGACATCATGTTTGGGAGAGTGGCAGGCAAAAGAGGAAAACTCTCCACCAGATGGATTGACACAGTGTCTGCAACAATGGGCTTAAACATAAATAAGATCATTTGCCTGGCACAGAATCAGCAGGTGTTTCGATCTGCTGTACATAGGATCGCTATGAGTCGGACTCGACTTGACGGCACCTAACAACAACAACAACAACAACAACAACAATGCTAAAATGGTAACAGATACTTAAGTCCATTTTAGTTACTGGACTCAGTCATTATCTTTAATTATTTTCATGGTCTTATGAAATACTGGGTTTTCTAATCTCTCCAAGGACTCTACCTGCAGCAGCTCCAACCATAGTATCATGCTGAAAAATGGAAAACCCTGAAAAATGGCATTTTTTCTAAATATTGCTCTAACGAGGCTTACTTTGATACATCAGACTTGGTTGCTGCACTGCTCTTAGGCCTGAGTTTAGCAGCAGGAGGAGAGGTAGAAGGCCTGTCTCAGGTTCAGTTCCCCTGCCTGTAAGCTGGTGCCCCTTCTGTGGCAATAGCAGCCGTGGCAGATGTGTTTAGAGCATATTCTGAGTTATTCCTTTTGGAAAGTGTCTTTGTATGTAGTTAACAGAAGGCTTAGTCTGTAATGATAAAAATAATAACAACAAAATGATCCTTCAAACCATTATCTTTTTTATTAATTCTGTAACCATTCTTTCTTTCACACTAACACCACAAAAGCTGAGTTCTTTTGCCTTTCTAATTTATTATGCTAGTTCAATTTTCTATTATGGGATAAAGGTGAGGAATTTGGAAGTAGTTTGCAAAGACAAAAGAAGGAAGGATTTAAAAAAAAATAGCAATTATTTCATGCCAATTATACCAGCAGAATGGAGGTGCCATTCCAGTAGCATTTCTATCCATTTTTCTTCATGACTATCATGGCTGCTTCTCTCCTCGTTACTTGAAGCATTTCTCTTCATTACAAGCTGTGATGATGGGGCGATAATGGGTGCTGTTTACAAATGGCATTCCATGAAGGGTCCAGCAAATGAGTAATAATTATTCAAGCAGATATGTGGAAGCAAAAAAAGCAAAAAACAAAAAACAAAACAACAAAAAAAAACCAAGTGGTTAAAACAAGGCAATTGTGTTCCAGAAAGGTGGGGAGGTAATTTCCTTTGAAGAGTGATAGGGAACAAGAACTGTCTTTCAGCCCTGGGTTGGTACTCAAGTGTATCCTCATAAGAACTGGACAGAAAAAAAAGACTTGTTCAAATCATCAGATGTTTAAATGACCAAGTGTGTGTGTGTGTGTGTGTGTGTGTGTGTGTGTGTGTATGTGTGTGTGTTCTCACATGAGAGAGAGAGAGAGAGAGAGAGAGAGAGAGAGAGAGAGAAAGGTAGAATTTTATAAAGAATTGGCTCATGCCATATAGATGTAGAAGCTTAGTGAGTCCAGAATCTGATGGAGTGAGTCAGCAGGCTGGTGACCCAGGAAGGAGCTGCAGTTTCAGACCAAAAGACAGTGTACTGTTAGAATTCACTGCCAGAGGTCAGTATTTGTTCTATTCAGGCCTTCCACTGATAGAATGAGTCTCACCCATGTTTTGGGGGTTCATCTGCCTTATTCAGAGACCACAAATTTAAATGTTAATTTCACCCAAAAAATGCTTTCACAAAACATTCAGAATAATGTTTGGTCAAATATATGGAAGCTGTTGTTGTTGTTAGGTGTGGTCAAGTCAGTATCCGACTCATAGTGACTCTACATACAACAGGTGAAAGAGTATTGTTACTGCTTCTCTGTTATTCATAGGGTTTTCAATGGCATGTTGTTTTGGGGAGTGGGTTGCTCGGTCCATCTCCCAAGCCTAAAGCACCTGGTGTTCCCAGGCAGTCTCCCATCCAAGTAATAACCAGGCCCAACCCGGCTTAGTTTCTGAGATCTGATGAGCTCAGTTGCCACAGTGGTATGGCTGCAGGCTCATGGAAGCTGTAGGCTAGCAAAATTGACATATAAAATTAACCATCATTCTATGTATCTATGTATCAATCTATCCATGCATTCACCCATCCACCTGTCCAGCCAACCAGCTATCTATAATCTAGATAGACTAACAAGGTACAAACAATTTGTGACCCACAAAGATGCTGAATGGAGTTCCTACCTAGTGATAAGTCTTTGAATTGGGCTTTTAAGATTCTTCTGAAGTTGTGGTCAGTAGCTATAGGATCTAGAAATCTTAGCTAGGAATAGTCCTGTCCTCCATCCAGCATCTTCCAGATTCTTGAACTGAGAAGATTTATGGCTCTAAGGGCAGGAGGGGATTTATATGTGGGTTTGGAGGAGAGAGAGAATGTAAATGTGATTGGGGAGTGAGGCAAATTATCAATTAAAGGGCACTTTCCAGTATAACTAATTGTTATTCTTGCTTTGATTTTCTCACCAGCAATGGTTGTTACAGTTATCCCATGACTCCCTTGCAGAGCTCAAAAAGTTGCTGAAACAGATAGCAGAAGTTCTAAGCAGGGCAAGTAGAAGCAAATTAGCCTCCCAGAGATGGACTCATGGGTAGGATTCTAGTTAACCTCTGCTAGCCTAGAGCATTTGCGGAAAAGGCCTTGGAAAAATATTTTCAGGAGAAGGGCATTGTCATTTGCCAAGCTCCAATGGTGTGTGCAGCCTGTCAAGAATGATAGGGGCAGCGTTCCAGCAAAGCAGGCTTTCAATATGAGACCGAGGGATAAAAGAGGTACAATATGAGAGCAGCAGGTGAGAATGGATGTATCACACAGGGAAAAGGTGTTAGAGGAATATTGAGGTATATTAATTCTCCCCAGGGCCCCTCAAATACAGTAGCTTTCATGAAAGCATGTCCTAAGCCCAGGCTCCTAACAAGTGACAACAGCACCATCTGCTTAGTAGCAAAAGGCATGGAAGGTGGGAAAGATAGACCTGCATGCTATCTGATGATAATCATAATCTCTGTTTCCTCAGCAGGTCTCACAAGCTGTCATGTCCACAAGCTCAGGGAATCTTCCAAGTGATACTTCTCCAGAGCTAGGCTACTCCCAAGGGAAAGACAGCATGTACCCAGTAGTCTTTGGGATCATTTGCACTTTTCTAAGAACTAGAAATGAGCAGCAGAAGCAGTAACTACTTGGAATCTGAAAGATTCTTTCTGATGATCAGATCTGGAGAGTCTCCTGAAATTGCTGACTATGAGCATTGTCAGACCCTGTCTGTGACAAATCATTTACCATTGAGAAAGGGCATGGTCTCCTGCATTTATAACTATCTCATTATAAATTCAAGAAATAAGAACAAATAAATGGCAAATATTCTGAATCACCCACATCCCTCAGAGATACAGTTCAGGGATGTCCTTAAATAATTCTCTTCAGCCTTTGGTTTTGGGTCTTGTGATGCATTTTCTTGACTGCTAGAGCAACTTGCTATTTCCCTAAACCAATTTCCTGACCTCCTGATTTGTTGTTGTTGTTAGGTGCCATCGAGTCGGTATCCGACTCATAGCAACCCTCATAGGGTTTTCAATGGCTGACTGTTTCAGGATTGCCTTGGGAGTGGATTGCCAGGCCCTTCTCCCATTTTTGCGGTGCTGAGAATTGAACTCGGGACCTCAGAGACTGCAGCGCCGCGCTTTACCCACTGAGCTAAATCCCAGCCCCTGACCTCCTGATTAGGAAGCATTTTATGACACTATCCCCTATCCAGACACAAATAATTTGAAGCCACCATGGCTTTGCCTTAACTTGTTATTTGATATCCATTAGAAGAATCTAAGTGCACTATTTTCACTATGATTCTGAGCTAATTTCACCATGCCTTTTCTTAATATCTCTAGGTAACCTTTCCAGAATCCTAGATTCAATTACCACCTGTAGTTTGGTAACCTTCAGATCAGTATATCTGGCCCCAAACTCTCTTCTGAGCTTCAGCCTGGACTCCTCAACCTGAATATAAATGGAAACCTCAAACAGTATGCCCACAATGGAACTCGACACTAACGCCCTCAGCATGCTCTTCTCTCTTGTTTTCTAGCTGTCTAGTGGCATCATCCTTTAGCATCTACCCAAACTGGATACTTTTACCTCTCCATCTCTACCCACCCTCACATATCATGTCACCGAGGTGAGCTAATTTTATATTCCAAATAGTTTTTTTAATGACTCTCCTTCCTTCTATTCCTACTATTTAGTAATATTCTTAGAGTCATCCTGGCTCCTTCATAACTAGTCCCACTGCCTCCTACATTAACCAGTTAAGACTATACCTACATGGCAGCTTGGATAATCTAGTAATATATCTTAAATGCTTAAAATCTTTTGAAACTCCCCATCATTTAGAGGACTATGCACTGGGCTAATTATCCAGGCTTTCTTTGGTTTCCATCTACAGTGTTACCTTCCCAGTCACCCTCACTTTCTGTTTCTCCTCCAGTAATGCCCACTGAGTCCCCACAGGAGATTCCCTCTCCAACCTATGCAGGAGCTAGTTGCTCAGTCTGGACATTTATCCCACCCTTCTTTATAAGGTGATCCTATTTTCTTTTCTTTATTTTCTTTCCTTTTTTTTTTTTTTTTTTTTTTTTTTTTTTTTTTTTTTTTTTTTTTTTTTTTTTTTTTTTTTTTTTTTTTTTTTTTTTTTTTTTTTTTTTTTTTTTTTTTTTTTTTTTTTTGAGACAGAGTCTCACGGTGTGGCCTAGGCTTGCCTAGAACTTTCTCTGTAGACCAGGATTGCCTCAAACGCACGTTGATTCTCCTGGCTCAGCCTCATGAGTGCTGGGATTATAGGCATGAGCCACCATGCCTGGCTCTGACCCATCTTTTAATACTCGATAAAGCTTATTTCTTCCAGGAAACTTCTTGTGAACTCCCAGAATGGAACAAGTACTATTCGTCTTTATTATTCCTTGTAACACTTGGTAGATATCTGTTTGTTTGTTTGTTAGTATTTATGTATTTATTTATTCTAAGGGAGTTGAACCCAGGTCCTCACTCATGCTTTGCAAGTGCATTACCTCTGAACTACACTCCCAGATGATTTTTCACTTTTTATTTTGAGACAAGGTCCTGCTAAATTACATAAACTGCTTCTGGCCTCATACTTGTAAACTTTCTGCCTCTTCCTCCTGAGTTGCAGGATTACAGGCATGTGCCACTATTCCCAGTTACATCTCTGTTATTATTCTCTTTGTCCATCTGCCTCACTGATATTTAAGATCTCTTCTTTTTCATCTTTTGCCTTCAAAGTGCCTAGACAGGAACCACAATGGATACTCAACTTTATTCTGTGCTGAATTCCTATGTCTTCGTATTTTTAGAACCCCATCCAAGGAGGAATAATTTTGTCAACAAATTTCTTCAAATCACTAAGATGCAATAATGTCTCTAAAAATCTCCAATGAGTCTTAAAAGCCACATATTTTGTCCATAACATACAAAATCTACTTTTCCCAAACAACTGACCTCCTGAGAAAATGACTTATGGATCAGATCTCTGAGGTGCATGTTCCCAATATGACTGACAATGAGAACTTACTATCTTGGCTTCAGCTTTGGGGCTCTACACACAATCACCAGAACATTAAATAAGCCAGATCAAGCTAGCAAAATGGCATCCTAGATTAGGTTATAGACCCATCATAGGTATTGCTGCAATACAAAGAAATTGCCAAAGAATAAGTAAGATTCAGAAAGGGACCCTCTGTTATCTTACTTAGGTGGGAACAAGTTCCTCACACTTCATTATCTTAATTAAATCTTTTTGTTCACCTGCTGAAAGCATCACAGAATTAGAGGTATAGCCAGGGTATACCTGTAGCACATTCCTATAATCCCAACAACTTGGGAGGCTGAAGCAGGAGGATCACAAGTTCAAGGCCAGAGGCATCCTGTACAACCTAGTGAGACCCTGTCTGTAGACAAAAAATAAAAAGGAGACTCAGTGGTGGATCACTTTATTAGTATGTATGAGGCCCTGGGTTCAACCACTACTGAAAAAATAAATGAAAGATATCAATCCCTACCTACATATCTTACGTAAGGCTTAGAATATAATAGTCAAGTCAAAGAACTTAAAGATGCAAATTGTCTTGAAAGCATGTTATAAATATATGTAGATCATGTTGGGTTTCCACATGAAAATTCTTCCTATTTTCCCCAGTTACATTCAGGTTCAAACTCATTATGACATAACATCCCCGAGAGGCATTAAGCATGGAACATAAGAGTACATGTATAGCACCAGACTGAGTTGAGATCTCAGTTCAGACACTTTAATACATCAACTCTCCATCTTTCGGTTTCCTCATCTATAATATTGGGATAATAAAATAATAATAGTGTCTATTTCACAGAGTGTTATGAAGACGAAAGTAAAGTCATGATGAAAACTTAGAACAGTACCTAGCACATGACAATTATTCAATATAATGTAATCATTGCTATTTGGCACATGTCCATTTCTCCATCTGCATTTGCAAATGGATTCTAGCCACACTGAACTTGAAGTTCCCCTACCTCATCATTCTCACCTTGCTTTGCACCTGGTACCAGGAATGTTTTGGCCTTTTTCTTCTGGTTAATTCTTACACTTCCCCATCAGTACCTCTCTTTTGTTGCCGTAGCTCTCCATGCTTTCTGGTCCCACTGTTTATCTCTTTGTTGTTTTTGTTTTTGTTGTTGTTAAAACATGCCTGCCTCCCTTACTGTGTTCTAAAGCCTTCAGTGGAGGTTTCTGGTTTTGTTTTTCATTTTACATCCCAATTTACATACAGTAACTGACACTATTAAGTACTTAAAAGTATCTATGAGAGCTGGACATGTTGGTACATACCTGTAATCCTAGCACTTGGGAGGCTGAGGCAGATATATTGCAAGGTCAAGGCCAGACTGAGTAACATAGTGAGAGCTTGTCTCAAAAAAAAATCTATGAAATGAGCTTCAATGTACTGCATGTCAAGCACATATGAAAAGTGAAAATAAAAAACTATTTAATGAAAAATGGAAAATGAATCAATCCAAATAGGTACTTTTATCTTCAGTACCTATAGCATATACTTTTGTCTAGTCACAATGATGTATGTAGATAGATAGATAGACAGATATCCCTTAAAGATGAATTTAGTTTTTTGGCAACTCTCAAAAGGAAACTGAAATCAAATTTTTGGTAAAGATTGGCAATCAAACTGGCAAATATCACTTTAGATCAAAATAGATACAGCTAAATAAATAAACATGTAATATCCATCCATACAATGGAATATTATTCAATGAGTAAAAGAAATGAGCTCTCAAATCATAAAAAGATTTGGAGGATAATTAAATGCATGTAGCTAAGTGAAAGAAGCCAGGCTGAAAAGGCTGCATACTATATGACTTTCTGGAAAAGGCGACACTATAACGACATTAAAAAGGACAGGGCCTGCCTGCCAGAGGTTAGGGGAAGCAAGGAGGGATGAGTGGCACATAGGGGATTTTTTTAGGCTGGTGAAACTGTTCTGTGTGATACTGTAATGATGAGAAAGTTACACTCTGCATTTATCAAAGCCCATAAAGCTACAGCAAAAAATGTGAACCCTAAAGCAAGATGTTCATATTAGGGAAAACGAGGGCTGGAGAAGCAGGGATGTATCTAAATCCTTTGTACTTTCTCCTCAATTTTTCTGTAAACCTAAAGCTGCTCTAAGAAAATAAAATATTAATGTAAGAAAATAGATGGGGCTACTACCAATAAGGAGTCTGATTTCCTTATGTGATTCCCAGATACTCTCTGATAGCAATTTGACATGAAAATTCCACAGTTTTCAGCAGTGACAGCACCATTCGTATAACAACAGCCAACATTTATTGAGCATTTGCTTTGTGCCAGTCACTTTTCAAAATGTCTCCCATGTATGAATTCATCGAATTCTTGTGACAACTCTGTGGATAGAGACTATTATTAATTTCATTTTATGGGCAAGAAAACAAAGGCACAGAAATCCTAACCACATTGCTAATGATTTCATAATTAATAAGAAATAGCATTGGCTTTAACCCCTTGCAATATAACTTAGATTCCAAGTATTTAACTGTTGTATTATAGTGATGCTGAATCCAAGTAGCTGCCCTAACAAAGAACTTTGAAAGACTAATAGTTAATGGATTATAATTAGCATGCTTTTGGTTGCAAGTTACAGAGTGCCCAGCTTTTGTTAGACTCAAATATGCAAATGTTCATCACCTTACTTAAAAATAAGTCTAGGGTGCCTGGTACAGTGGCACACTTCTGTAATCCCAGTGGCTCGGAAGGTGGAGACAGGAGGATTGCACATTGGAGACAAGAAGGAATCTGTGTAATTTGGTGAGACCCTGTCTCAAAAAAGTTTAAAAAAAAAAAAGTGGGGGGGGGGGTGCTGGAAGTACAGCTCAGTGGTCCAGTGGTCCAGCACTTGCAAAGTATGCAAGTGTGAAGCCCTGGGATCAACCCACAGTATCATAAAATAAATAACTAAATAAATAAATAAATAAATAAAAAATAAGGGTCTAGGGCAAATAGTTTCTAGAGGTTTTTCAGTGACTTTGGGCTGGCATCTCTGAGATATTTTGGCCCTACCTTCCTGGTTGCAGGATGACTGAACAGTCCTGGGTATCACCTCTCACATGGCAATGAATGAAGCATCTCTCTTGTTATGAAGGACAGTATCTCCAAGGAGTCAATCTGTGTCACACAGCCACCCCTCACTAAAAACAACTCAGGAAAGCTAATAGCTGGCAAAGGAAGCCAGCATCTTTAGCGGCCTGTGTTGCCTCCTGAACACATTAGGGTCCTGTTAATAGTGAGTAGGTAGATGATTTTCAGGTGGGCATTATGGAGTTCTGCCACAATGTGATTTTTAAAAATTATTGTTGTTGTTAGGTGCCGTCAAGTCGGTATCCGACTCATAGCGACCCACATAGGGTTTTCAATGGCTGACTGTTTCGGGATTGCCTTGGGAGCGGATTGCCAGGCCCCTTTCCCTTTTTTTTTTTTTTTTTTTTTTTTCTCGGTGCTGGGAATTGAACTTGGGATCTCAGAGACTGCAGCGCAGCACTCTACCAACTGAGCTAAATCCCGGCCTGCCTACTCCCTAGTCTGTCTTAGTCTGGAAGCTCAGCTGAAACCTGTCCACCATGGGTGACCCTGCTGGTATCTGAGATACCGGTGGCATAGCTTTCAGCCTCATCGCAACACAAAAGCCCCCACAGTGAGGCAAACTGACAGACGTGTGGGGGTTTAAAAATTAGAGCTGCTTTATTTTAGTACATGGAGTAAGAGCACAATGGAAAATACTCTACTTTTTACCCATCTCAACATCCCACTCCTGTCAACAGTGGTAGCTTCCTATAACAACATTCATGGGAGCCTGTTCAAAGCTCTGAGAATTGGGGGAAATCTTAACCCAGACAATGGGGCAGGGGCTTAGGGACCTACATAAAGCAAATCAATTCCTCTTTTCTCATGACAGAGACTATCTATAAGACTTCCACTGAAATTCAGGACCATTTTTTTTTTTCCCGGTACTGGGGGTTGAACTCAGGGTCTCACGCTTGCATGCTCTGCAAGTGCTAGGCCACTGAGCTGCACCCCCAGCCCATTTTTTTACTTTTTGAGGCAGGGTCTCACTAAGTTACACAGACTGCCTCTGGTCTCAAACTTGCGATCCTCCTGCTCCGCCTTCCAAGCCGCTGGGATTACAGGAGTGTGCCACCGCACCAGGCTAGAGAAATTCAGGACCTTTTAATGTATTAGTTTAACTATTAAGTGGTGATAAGTCTAACATCACAGAAATGTAGAAGGGTACACAAGAATCTGCTTAATTTTTCTATAAACCTAAATAAAATCCTAGTATATATTTTAGAAGCAAGTATTTTAGTTCATTAGATCATTTTTGCAAGCAGGATACACACTTTAAAGTACCATAAGATATGGCCTGCAGCCTATAGCACTGTGGTGTCCAGTCCCATCAGATCCTGGAAGCTAAGCAGGGTCAGGCCTGGTTAGTACTTGGTTGGGAGACCACCTGGAAATACCAGGTGCTGTAGGCTTGGGAGACGGACCCAGCAACCCACTCCCAAAAATCAATCTGCCGTTGAAAACCCTGTGCATAGCAGAGAAGCACTGACAATAGTGTTTCACCTGTTGTACATAGGGCTAGTATGAGTCGGACACTGACTTGACAGTACCTAACAACAACAATAGAATAAGTATATTTTTTCTTTTTTAATCTAAAACTAGTCAGTTCCATTCTAAACATAAAATTGTAATTAGTTCCACATTATGCCAAAAAGCTTAAACACCTTAATTTTCTGTAGAAACGAGATTTGAAACTCCATTTCTATTTAACCAAAACAGTGATTAAAAGGAAAATAGCAAATCTGTTTAAATGAATTGCAGGTATGTTTTAAAGTCAAGTAAGGTGGGTTTTTTTAATTTGTTTTGTTTTTACTTTGTTTTATTTATTTATTTTTGCCTTAGCAAATGTAGCCTGAGTCTACCTCCTTCCATCTAGTTGGTATGACACATCCTTACAATATAATAGACTCATGCCTCAGGTAGTCAGATGTCTTTAAAAACATGTAAAAATTTATATTATAAGAAGATGGTTGTGGTCCAGAAATAGCCCTTAAATTGATCTACACACTACACTGTAGCTCTCATTTGCCCGAACAAGATTAACTCCAGACTTGCATTCCTTTTGTAGTGATATATGATGACAGATCATTTGGATCAACTGAATAGAAGTAGTAAAATAATATCACAAACTATTAGAGTTGGAAGGAATCTTAGCAAACAGCTAGGCACTATCCCCATTCAGTGTAGTTGACCTTATTAATAAACTCTGATCTTTTTCTGATGAGTAACTTCTTTCTTTTAGAGGTAATTCAGTTTTAAGTACTAATAATTATTAGAAAGTTCTTCCTTGTATGAAATAATTCTAATTATATTTTTTATGAAATTCACATGATTTTCTCTTACCCTGGCTCACCATTTTTTGGAAGTTACTTTTTCAGTTTAATCATCTCAAGTTCTTTCCAGTATTCACATGACAGCATCTGCTCCCCGCCCCCAAAGCTATTTTAATTTCTCAATATGTTTTTCTATGCGCACTCAGATTTATGATGGGTAATGTTTCTCTCCATTATGTTCCTAGAGCAAGGGGAGGGTATGTTTAATTTTAGAAAATGTGTCAAAAGTTCATGAATCTATGGAATTAGCTATATACACAGTAAAATATAAGAAAGTTTTATAAATAGCAAAACTTAAACCAGCCATGTATTTATTTTCAAACAGTATAAAAATAGGAAACTTTTTCAGAAAGAGAAAATGAAAGAAACAAAGAAAGAACTTTAAGAATTCTATGCACTGTACCTTAAGGGGACTTGCCAGTATTACCTCTAAGAAAGCCTAGCACATTTTATTCATCCTAATAACTATGATCCCTGAACTGAACCCAAATCTACGCAAATTCAGAGTAATGAGCTCTGAATATTGAACAAATATTATCTCTTATCCAATCCACTCAAAAATAGCAGTTCCCAAATGATGGTTTGTGAACCCAAACATTTTTTTAAAATGTGGATTTCTGGATCCTACTCTTAGAGATAAACTTGAATAATTACAGAATTACTAAACAATTTGTGTGTGTGTGTGTGTGTGTGTGTGTGTGTGTGTGTGTGTGCGTGTGTGTGTGTGAATGCATGCACACACGGGTGTGCATGTATGCTTGTTCTTCACTTCCCAAGTGATTCTGACACATACTCAAGTTCAAGAATCTCGATTTAGCCTTTCTATACACCATAATATGCAATTAGAATTTGTGTATTGTCTCATATTGGTCACACAGTTAAATAAAATCTGCTTTTTTCCTGTAAATTCAACTAAACCAGGTTTCTTTTAATCCATACTGTGTCTAAAGTACTTTTTGTGGTTGTTGGTAATCTAAGCTCAGGCCTGTAAATTTATCTTTTTATTTCATATGCTAACTTTGACCACTATTTCTAGACTTCTCTTCTCATCACAAATCCAAATCTACCATGCAAGCCCTTTGCTAAGCTATTTGTACAACCCTAATCTGCAAATCCTATACCTGAAGAGTTCTCTTCTAAACTTCTGGTAAAAATGACTAAAAGTGCTTTTCTTCCATTATAATTCATTTTCCTGTTCTCTTGCAGGACTGGGCATCAAACCCAGGGCCTTACACATGCTAAGCTAGCACCCTACCACTGAGATATGTTCCCAACTTAATTCATTTTTCTGTATGGTAGTCTATGATCTTTTAAGATCATAAATCAGATCACATCATGCTCCAAAATAAAATCATCCATTGAATTTTACTCACTGTGGCCTCCCAGACTTTATCTGCTTTCTATTGTTCTGCCCACATGCCAAGCTTGTCCCTAGCCCCAGTCTTTGAGTACCTGCTTGTCCCTTAATCCAGAATGCCCTTACATCAGATCCTCTCATGGCTGCGTCTGGCTTACTGATCAGGTCACTGGTCAGCACTACAGAGAGGCATCCGTTCCCACTTGAGGTAATACGCAAGCTTTATTTTTATTTAACATCTATAATTACCTTCATTTGTTTAGTTGTCAAGATCCATGATAACAGGATATTATCTTATTCATCACTGCATCCTCAGCACCTAGAAGAGTACTTGAATTATAGGGGTGTTGAGTAAACTTCTTTTTTAAAGACAAGGTCTCACCATATAGCCCAGGCTGGCCTTAAACTCTCAGTCCTCATGCCTCAGCCTCACAAGTGGTGGGATTAGAGGTCTGTGTGTGTTATTCAGCTAGTGTGTTGCTGTGGCAGAAAAACCAACTAAAACAAAGTTATAGGAAAAAAGATTTATTGTAGCTCATGGGTAGAGGATCACAGTCCATAGAGGTGGGAAGGCGTAGTGGCAGGTTAGGTGTGGTGGGTCCTGTGGTAAAGAACCTCACATCTTGATAATCAGGAAGCAGAGAGCAATAAGAACCATGGGTGTGGCTAAAAACCTCCAAAGGCCTGCCTACTTCTGCAAAGCTAGATCCTGCCTCCCAATGTTCTGTAGCCTCTAGAAACAGTGCCACCAGCTGTGGACTAGATGTTCAGACACGTGACATTTGGGGGACATTTTAGATCCAAACCATAAAACTATGCCATCATACCTGGCTAATAAACATTTTTGAATGAATGAAAGAATAGAACCTTTTATTTGCTTCCATTAATCAGCCTCTTTTCTGCATAGTTACTTAGTTATCTTCCAGTTTGCCCTGTTGTGTCCGTGTTATCCACAAGCATAATATGAAAGACTTTACCAAATTTCCTTTTTGATTCTGACAATCATGGACAATGTTGTTGTTGTTATTATTAAGTGGGACTCATAACAACCTTCATGGGGTTTTCAATGGCTGATGGCTTCAGGATTGCTTTGGGAGTGGATTGCCATGTCCTTCTCCCATTTTGGCAGTGTTGGTGATCAAACCAAGGGCCTCAGAGAGCACAGAGGATCAAGGATCAGTGTACCAACTGAGCTAAACCCAGCCCCATGGGTAATAGCTGTGGTATTTTCCTGCGATATTGATGTGAATCCAAAAAACAAAATCAGGTTGACAGATGTTTTCTTAGTGAACCCACATTGGTTCTGCAGGATCATTTTTTATCTTTCTTAGCTAGAATTTGCCAGAGGTTTTTATCAGTTACACTGGCTTTTAGTCTCTCACTTCCTCCTTAAAATATACTTTTTGAAAATCATGGTGTTTGTCTCTCACCCCTCTCCTTGCAGCCCTCTTATGCTTACCAATTCCTATGCCCCTACGGAGTCCTGCAGTTATGTATTGGTCTGTAATATGATGGAGGTAGCAAAGCTATGATTGAGAGTCAATGTCTGGGCTCCAGACCAATGCTTCTCAAACTGCAATGTACACAGGAGTCACCTAGAGATCCTATTAAAATGCAGATCCTGATTTCATAGGCCTGTGATTTTACATTTTTAACAGCATCTAGGTGATCACAGTGCTGCTGGAATGTGGACCATACACTTTCTGAAAGGCTCTAGAGTTGTATGATCTGTGCTGAAATCCAAGCCATGGACAAGATATTTTACCTATGAAGGCTTCAGTTCTTCCACCTAAAAGTGGGGATGATAACAACTTCAAGGTCTATCAGGCACTTAGAACAATCCTTTGCACCTGATAATCAGAATCTGCCATGATTATCACTGCCCTGGAACGTAATGCATACAGACTTGAGCTCTTATAATTGTCACATGCTTTCTTATCATCTATTCACCCATCTAGGGCTTTACATCACTCTTTTAAACTGAGGTTCTATTTTCCTGCTTAATGCCTTTTGATAATAAAGATGAAAATACATAGGAATGGAGAAATTTTACTTGTTTTTTAATCATACATTAACAATATGCCACCTACCCCAAGTAGATAGCTTATTTTTAATTTTTTTCTTCTTTTCCCAATATACTTTGAAATATCCTATTTAATGTTCTTGGCATTTTGGCAAACTTCAATTTATTCTGACACTCTTCAATGCCAGGAGTCTGTTTAACAACAACAATAGAGTCATTTTACATTAGTTATTGTGAATAGCTAAGTGATTCATTCAAATCAGTTTGTGTGGCCTAAATGAACAAGAGCTTCTCACACTCCGGCTCTTGCTTCCCAGCTGAGGAGTTGCAGATGATAACAGGTGAGCTTCAATTACCACTGATTTGGGACAGGTAAAACTGGTTGTTATCCTGTTATCAGTCTCCCAAGAACTCACCACACCCTTGTTTAAGGACAATTTAGAAAATTGGGATGGTGATGAATAGAATAATTGCTGCGGTGCAAATTACATCAACTTTGGCAGATTATTGCCATATCTCAGTATATTTGGATAAAAAACAGCTTAGAGTTCTAATGTCACTAACATGCCTCATAAATTGTGTACTGTGCTAAGTATTGTAAAAATGAAAGTGATAAGTCTGTCCTTTTCAGAAGAAAGCAATTATTAGATTAAATGATAAATTAGAAATGATCCACACTTAGGCCAGTGCCTGAGCACAGGCAGAGCCCAGGGCAAACCATGCTGTGTGAACTTTAAATAATAAGGACTATTTGCATTTGTATGCAATTAAAGAGATTACAAAATCTTCCCACATATTTGATTTGATATTCCCCTTGGAAGGTCAGGTAATCCTGCAGAAATAGTTATTTCCTTCCATCATATACAGAGTGGTAATCAATTGCTTAGACTCTTAATTCACATTATGTAATTGCATTATTTAGGCCTTCCAGGAAACAGATGCTAAGATGATATCAAACATGCAAGGATTTGGGGGCAGCAAGGGAAGCCTGTGTTGAAGGTGAGGGGACTGGGGCAGCCCGAGAGAGCCATTGTGGGGATGCGTGTCTGATTCCAAGTGAAGGAGCAAGGGAGAGAAGATTGAAGTATCTATAGAATCAGGAAGCTGAGCTAACAACAAATAGGATAAGCACAAAGACATCTGTATCAAGGCACAGCATAATCAAATTATTAAGACAAAGAAAAAAATCTTTAAAGCAGCACGAGAGAAATAATACCTTATCTGTAGAAAAGTGAATGACACTGAATTTCTCATCAAAAACCCTAACAGAAGGAAATGACACATTTTTCAAACACTGAAAAACTGTTAATGCAGAATTCTATATCTAGTGAAAATATCCTTTAGAAATGAAAGGAAAATCAAGAAATTCTCAGATGAAGGAAAACTAAGAATTTGTTACCAACTAGCTTTCTCGAAAAGAATGGCTAGTGGAAACTCTAAACGGAAAGGAGATGATAAAAGACCTTGGAATGTTAAGAAGGAAAAAATACATAAATTTTTGTGCATATAAATTTGAAATTAGTAAAAATATGGTTACAGTAGACTTTACTTCTTTTGAGCTTTCTGTTCTGTTTGATGCCTGAAGCAAAAATTGTAATGTTGTGTTTTATGGTTCTAAATGTATACTGAGGACAGTTAAGACACATATTCTCAACGGGTAATATGAAACAAACAGGCCAGAAAGAAAGAAACAAAACTTCCTGTATTTCCAGATGACATGATTTTTCTGTGTAGAAAATCCCAGGGAAGCCAGAGGCCATGCCTCATGCCCACAATCCCAGCAACTCGAGACAAACTGAGACTGAGCCAAGTGAATCATGAGTTCAAGGACAGCAGCCTGCACACCTTAGTAAAACCATAGAAAGAAAGAAAGAAAGAAAGAAAGAAAGAAAGAAAGAAAGAAAGAAAGAAAGAAAGAAAGAAAGGAAAAGAAGGAAGGAAAGGGAAAGGAAGGAGAAAAAGAGAAAGAGAGAGAGAGAGAGAGAGAGAGAGAAAGACCAAACCAAGGCAAAACAAAAAGACACTCTTAGATTAAGTGAATTTAGCAATATTGCAGGATACAAAAAAGCATAACAAAAAATCCATTGGATTTTTATAAACTAGCAAAGTATATATAGACACCAAAATTAAAAATACAAGGCCATGTACAATATATTAAAGATGATGTAGTTAGGTGTATAGGACTTAGGTGTTGAAAATTAAAAAACACTGATAAAAGATATCAAAGAAGACTTAAAGTAAATGGAGAGACATATCACATTTATGCACTAAAAATCTGACATAGCAAAGATATCAATTCTCCCAAATTGATAATATAGGTTTAATACAACGCCTGTCAAAATCCAAGTAAGAGTTCTGTACATACAGATAAGATTATTTCTAAGATATGCAAAGCACAGGAACTAGCCGAGCTAAACCAATTTGGAAAAAAAGAATAACGACATCATCCTTGTTGTTGTTAGGCGCCATTGAATTGAGTCAGATTCATAGTGATCCTATGTATAACAGAATGAAACACTCTCTGACACTGTGCTATGCCTGGCACTATATCAGTGCTTCTCTGCTGTTCATAGGATTTTCCATGGCTGGTTATTTTGAGAGTGGACTGCTGGGTCCTTCTCCCAAGCCTATAGCACCCAGTATTCCCAGGCAGTCTCCCATCCAAGTACTAATCAGGCCTGACCTTGCTTAGATTCCCAGGTCAGATGGGATCAGATGCCAGGATGGTATGGATATAGACTAAAGACATTATAACACACCAATAATAAATACCATATGGTTTTGGCAAAGGGATAGACACGCAAATCAATGGAACAGACTGAAAAACATAGAAATAGATCCATCTAAATATGCCAAACGGGGTTTTGTCAGAGAGGCAAGAGCAAGTTAATGAAGGAAAGATAAGATTTTCAAGAAATGGTACTGGAGCAACTGGACATCCATAGGCAGAAACTTAGATTCTACTTAAACCTCATACCTGTATAAAGAATTAGTTTATAATAGACAATAGATCTAAATGTAAAACAAAAATTTTAAACTTTTAGGAAGAGACATAGGAGAAAACTTCAGGATCTGGAGCTAAGCAAAGAATTTTTAGGCTTGACACCAACAGCAAAATCGATAAAATAAAAAGAATTAAAGCCAGGTATGGTAACACCTCTTTTAATCCCAGCTTTGAGGAGGCTGAGGCAGGAGGATCACAAGTTCCAGGCCACTCTCAGCTACATAGCAGGAACCTATCTCAAAAGAAAAAAAAAAAACAAAAAAACAAAACAGAAATTTGATAAATTAGACTTAATCTGGACACAACTCAACAGCACCTAACAACAATAAACAACAATCAAAAGTAAAGCCTTTGCTCCTTGAAAAATCCTGCTAAGAGGATGGAAAATGCATGTTGTAGATGTGAAGAAAATAGCTGCAAATTCAACAGTGAGCTAGTACCCAGAGTCTGAAAATAACTTTTAAAACTTTACAGTAAAAATTCAGTTAGCAAAAGATATGAAAGGTAATTTCATTGAGAAAATGTTGAGTACCAATTAAGCACATGAAAAGATCTTTGACATAATTAGCCTTTAAATGAAATTAAGATATCACTGAGATATCACTACATGCCTATCTCCTTTACAGGCCATAAATAAATTGTTAGCTCATTTCAGAAACAAAAATACAGAATAGTTTGTAATATATACAGTGTACTATGAAAAACAAGTAGATAAGCCATCCCTTGGCCCTGTATTGAGTACGTACTCTTTGCCAGACAGTTGTTTGTGCATTATCTCATTTTATTCTGACAACCCTTTGAGGCAGTAATGTAGAAGAAACATAATTAATATTTTCTGGTTAAATGATTAAATGATTGGATCATTGAATGGTCGAATGAATGGACAGATGGATGTCTGGAATCAGTAAATAGTGGAAAGATGTAAAACATTTTAAGACTAGGACATTTAGGTATGAGGCTAAAGGAGCTTGATTTCAAATGAATTCTGATCATCATACCAACTTAAAGGTATAGGGTGAGGGCAGAATATGTAGGAAATTCTAAGTAAATCAGAAAAATTAGCCATACCTTGTGAATTATAAGCAGGAACCATGATTCATTAAGGATAGTACATAATTTCTTGGAATAAGTGTATATGATAATTTTATTTAGAACATTTCCTGTTAACTGCTGCATGTTGATCATTTATGGGTCTATGTATTTTTGATCTCTCAGATAGCTCGCTGACCATACCTAGGAAATCAGCTATCAGTTTTCAGGATGGCAGGGATCCATGATAAGCTTTCAGACAAGGAAGGCCTCTAATGGAGCAGCATGTCTGCTGGCATAACCATTTGCCTGCCTCTGACCCTTGACAGGGATTTGAGCTCTAGCTTTTTGAGCATTCTGCTCCCTAGCTTTTGACCAGAAGTCATACACTTGACCTCTGTCCTCAGTGTGATCTCTGACCCCAACTCCCAACTTGGCTTTGATTGTTCTGCACAATCTGCAGTCCCCTGGGGTCAGGAAAAGCTCCTCTATAGCTCCCACCAGCTGTTGCCTGCTTTGTTCTCTCTCTGTCTCCTGGCCCTAGCAACTGAAATCCACAGTCCCCAACAATGGCAGGGCCTCACCACACAGCCTTGTGTGCCATCTTTGATTGATTGCTGATGATTATTGTTATGAATGCCCATTTTTCAAAAGGCTAACCATGCTACTACATTCATCATCTCATTTAGCAATTACAAATACCATGAGAAGGGTATGATTTATCCCCATTTCTGAAGATCAGGAAACTGAGGCTCAGCAAAATTGAAAATAATTTGTCCAAGTTTACACTGTCAAAAAACCTATTCTTTCCACTCCAAAGCCACTTCCTATGATTTCTAACTATTAAAGGTTCTCTATATGACATCCCAGTGTTGGTTTGGGAACTAAATATATTCAGTGTGAAAAAGGTCTGTTTGAACCCAAATGTACAATATGATCTTGCTCACCTCTTTCCTCTCTCTATATATAGCTATGTATATACACATACACATACATATATACATATAAATATACACTTTTATATCATATAGCATAACAGTATACTATAATAGAACATAACATAAATCTATGCCAAAATGTTCAGAGTGGTTAATTTCTATGTGCCTAGATTATAGCTGACTTTCATTCTCTTATATTTTATCCATGTTGTCTAAGTATTATTTAATGAACATATATTTCTTTAAGAAGTAAAAATAAGCTTTCAAAAGTGAAATAATACTCTCTTAATTAAATTCTGTAAACCTCTAGGTCTTTATTTAAAAAAAGAAAAAGGAAAAACTTTTCATTTTTAAAGATGTTGTATTTTTTCAGTTAATCAGAAAATTCTTGGGCAGACTTTGAGTCCTGTCAGTTATACTCTTATCTAACCACAGCTGCAATACCCAGCTCTAAAAAGCTTTGGCCAGCTCTAGCAAGTATAAGCTGGCAATACTTTACCTCCACTACTCTGACACTCAGCTTAGGACATTTGTGAGAACCCATGTTACCCATACTTGCATGATCTAAAAGTGCCAATGAGCTAATGCCCACGGGCTCCCTGGTGACTATTATTACGTGGGAGCCAATGAATATTACTTCCCTCTATATATCATACTGTGGACAGCTCCCAAATGTACCTACTAAGCCTCCTCAAAAGATACTGCAGCAACCAGCACCAGTTAACCACAGCAATGGTGAACAGGAAAATCCTTACTTTCATCGGCTTCCTTTCTCCTTATTTCACTCCCTGTCCCTTACTCTTGCTCCCTGGAATCACATTTCCAAAGTAACAACAGTAATCCCCCCACACACACACTTTTTCTTTGGGGAATAAATTCCAAGATCTCCAGGGGATACCTAAAACCACAAATGGTACCAACAGCCTATATATACTGTTTTTTCTTGTGCATATCTATGTTAAAGTTTAATTATAAATTAAGAAATCAACAGCAATAACTAATAAAATAGAACAATTATGACAAAATAATGTAATAAAAATTACTTGAAATTTCTGAACAGTTTATATCTGGAATTGTCCATATAGTATGTTCAGAGACCAATTGAGTGGCAGTAACCAAAACATAGAAAAGGGGAGACTATTGTACCTACACACAAAATCAACTCAGGCTTTGCTTCTGGAGAAACCTAATCTAGGACTCTTGTGATCAGTGAGTCTGAATTACTGATTCAGTTTCTTTATTTTCAAATCAGAATTTTCCACCTTACATGTCAGCATGATTGTGCACAAGGATCAATCAAGTTTAATTCATTTCTTAGTTTATTTGGCTTTGCCATTGGTTCTACAACAAAAGTAGGCGCCCCATGGAATGTGTTACCACCATGTTTTTGTGAAACTTATTTGTTTTGCATTCATCAGGGAACTTTAACTCACTAAGTAAGATGGCCTAAGTTGGTTCATAAGTTTCCTGACTACCTATTAATAGTTTTTATATAAATGGTAACCAGAACCTAAAAAAAATAAAATAAAAATAAATTTTAAAAACCTCTACTAACAAATTCACAGCTAATCTTCCACATTCCTGAACTTCTTTCTATTCCCTATTAACACTATTTTTGACAAGATGTAAGCTGTATGATGTCTACGCATGAATAGTGTAAGCTCTGTGCACTCCTAGAATCAACTCATAGGGCATTTTAGATGCTTTGACCACCGTTTCTACAGCTGATTTAGATGAGAAGGAAGGCGTACAAGGACATGTAGCTTCTTAGTTATTCTGATTCTCAGTCACCCTCACTTTCCTTTTTTCTGTCCCCTCACACTGCACAAGATCTCAAACACATGATATAGAGCAGGCATCAATGCAAACAAAGTAAGGAACAATAAAATCATGAGTGTAGAGCACTGCCTTTAGAATCTCTATGGATAAAAAAGAAAAAGCTAAGCCAGAGGTGTCTGTAGCCATACCATCCTGGTGTCTAATCTGCTCAGATCTTGGAAGCTAAGAAGGGTCAGGCCTGGTTAGTAGTTATATGGGAGACCACCTGGGAAAACTGAGTGCTGTATGATTGGGAGAAGGACCCGGCACCACACTCCCAAAACAATCGGCCATCAAGAACCCTATGAATAGAAGAGAAGCACTGACAATAGTGCTGGACATGCCACAAAGTCGAGTAGTGTTTTGTTCTGTCATACACGGGGTTGCTATGAGTTGGACCCAATTTGACATCACCTAACAACAACAACAGGCCAGGAGTAGTGGTACAGACTATAATCTCAGCACTTGTGAGGCTGAAGCAGGAGAAGGATGGTGAGTTTGAGGCCAGCCTGGGCTACATAACAAGACACACACACACACACACACACACACACACACACACACACACAGCTCCAGTGGATGGAACAGAACTGAAAGTTCTAAAAGTACCTTCATGCCTCCATGCTTTTCTTCTTTTATATATCCTTAAGAGGCTCAGAGTTAAATTGCTTTTTATGAAATTTCTTTATCGAGTACATTTAAGAGCACATAAGGTTAGCAGTTCTCACATCTTTCAGAGAATCAAATATGGTAATTAGGATCTGGGGATCTAGAGGACTGATTTTTGGTCAGGTATAGTGACACACACCTGTAATCCCAGCAACTTGGGAGGTGGAGGCGGGGGGATTGCAAATTTGAGGCCAGAGGCAACCTGAGTAACTTAGTGATCCCCTATCTCAAGTTTAAAAAATATTTAAATTGGGATAAGTGTGCAGCTCAGTGGTAGAGTGTTGAGTGTTTGTAAAGCATGAGCAAGACCCTGGGTTCAACTCCACCCAGTACTATAAAGAGACAGGGGGTGGGGATGAATATTGATGCTTGTGGTTAATTCCAAATGTCAGATAATAAAAATATAAGAATACTGGAGCCAGGCGTGGTGGCACACACCTATAATCCCAGCATCTCGGGAGGTGGAGGAAGGAGGATCTCAAGTTTGAGACCAGAGGCAGTCTGCATAATTTAGCGAGACCCTGTCTCAAAAACTGAAAAAAAAAAATAAGGAAAAAATGGGCTGGGAGGTGTAGCTCAGTGGTCTAGCACTTGCAGAGCATGCAAGTGCAAAGCCCTGGGTTCAACCCCCAGTACCAAAAAAAAAAAACCCCAAAAAAACTACATATATATATATATACACACACACACACATATATATATATATATATATATATATATATATGTATATATATATAAATAAAATAGATACATATGTATATAAATATATACATATAAATATATAAATATATAATATATGTATAATATATGTATATATTTTATATATATGTGAATATAGATCACATACAGATTAAATACCAGGGCTGATTTTTGAAAACTTACTTTTTCTCACCTTGAAAGGCAATCATCTAAACCGTATAAAAATTGTAGTCAAAACAGAGCTTAATTATTTGACCAAACAGTAAGAACAGTTACATCAAAATTAGGTAAATCTTTGAAAGAAAGTATCCCATTAGCTGCTTTGGTGTCTTTTGTGTCTGGTACAATGTTTAGTACTAGTGTTTTTGTGGGTGTTAAGTCAGTGAACACCAAGCTCCAAGAAAGACTTTTCTGAATTATCTAATGTGAAAAGTAAGTCAGGAAAATGGAATAACACATGTATACACACATGCATGCACACATACACACACATGCACATTTACATATAGGAATGTCGAGGTGATTCTGTGATAGCTAAATTCTTTTTAAAATATATTTAACAAAAGAATTTATATCTACCTCTGTGTGACACTTTTCCGGAATGATACAAATTCTTTCCTCCCGTACTTTGTGCCAACCTCTATTATAGCATTTGTACCATCTCATAGCATTTACGCCACCTGGTAGCAGAGGCCAGGCCAGTCAGCTCAATCATGCATGTAGCACATGGTAGATAATAAATAATGTCTTATTGCATTAATTAATGAATGAATAAAAATTATTAGGTGCCTGAATCATACCAAGCTTTCTTTTGGGACTAATGATACAGTTGGGTTCATCACTGGAAACGTTGAGGTTCCATCTATATCATGCTTTTCCTTGTATGTCATATGTAACCTATTAGTTAATGTAGAAGTACAGACATGTTCATAAAATACACAGTATATTATAAAAGACAAGTGCATAGGCCATTCCTAAGTATATAATTTGTCTATATTTGCCATATACTTTTGTGTTCATTATCTCATTTTCCCCTCACAACCCTCTGAGGCAATAATGCCTTCCATTTCTAGATAAGGAAATGAAGATTCAGAAACCTCAAGTAATTTGTACAGTGAGACAGAGCCAGACAAAGAACCCAGGTTTTTGCAATCTCAGTTCAGGGCTTATTTTATTGGAATTCGGCTTTGTTCTTCTCTTGAAAGTATTTGTTAAAACAGATATTCCAAGGGGAAGAATATTCAAACCCAACAGTTGGCATTGCATCAATTCATCATGAAGCAACCTGTTGACAAGTTGAATTATTCACTCTTCACTTGATTGTTTTGTCATCTTGTACACACAGGCACACGCTGGTTAAAAATGAAAAATATCTTTCATAAGACAGTTGTTTAATTCTGCCCCTGGCATGTTCTATTCAGCATGGTGGTGGTGTTATTTTTCTTTTAAATCTTCAGGCTTCTTGTTTCAAATGCAAAAATGACCCAAGCTTCTTTGTGGTTTCCTTCTATAATTTATTCTTGCATTTATTCCTCATGTTTTATTTAAGTTATTTTAGTTTCTGCTTTTTAAATGCACTTAAGATACATGTATGAGTTTTAATGTGTGGAGAGCAATATTTCACCCCTGAAAAGCAGGACTTTAATTTTATAGACAGCAATAGGCTACTATGATATGCTATATAGAAAATCAAATTATAAGCAACTTTTTAAAAACTGTAACTCTTCTGAAAAATGCAACACTTATTTCAGACAGAGAAAAGGAGCAAAGACATAAAAGATGATACTGGCAACCATGAATTCTTTGATCAGTCATCTCTTTCCTTCCATTTCCTCTCTCACCACACTTCTAAGACTCCAAATAGGGAATTAAAATTTTGGAAGGTGATAGAATGAGCTGAACTCCACCAATGCTGAAGCAGCCAGTTTACTGCTATATTTCAAACACAATAATCACAAACTGGTGCCTGAGGAGATTTGTTTTTATTTGGATAACAGAGAATTTGAATAAAATGATAGCTACACAAGTGTAATTCAGAACTACCGTGTACATAAGTAGCTTACCAACCAGGCATAGAAATAAACGATGGAGCATGTCAATTAACATTTGGGTCTCATTATGGCATTAATGTAATCATTTGGGTATGGGACAACATAATTTATATAAATATATATGGAAGAACAGAGAAATAATTCACCAAACACAAATTTTCAACAATTTCTCATTCAGCAATCTAATGCTCAACAACAAATGCTAACAATACCAGATTTTTCTTGCAACATTTCACCCCATTCCTCTATTTGAGCAACTAGACAACTCTAATGACCTGCTCATCTCATCAGACCATGGTGAGACTGACCTCATTCAGCACAACCAATTGTTCATAATTGGGTTTTGTGAACTGCGCTCAGTATTAGGTGCTTTCTATTGAAAATGTCTTCTACGTGATTCCCTGTGAGTCCTATCCATTTCAGCTTTTCATTTCTTCCAGTAATGTGATCATGCTCAGAGATTCAGAATCTCTACAGTGTGAAAGGGGATGTAGTTTTACCATTATCCTATCTAAGAGCATGTCTGAAATGTAGAGGAGGATCTGTCTGTCTTGAGATATAGGGGTTAAAGTGGCCTGGCTAGCTAAGGATTAATGTTTGTGCATTTAAATCACATCCAAGAGCTTAGTGAGAGAGACAGAGAAAGACTGAGAAAGGGTATTTGTAACACCCACTCCTGATAAGAGGCTATTATCTTTAGTATACTGTACAAAGAACATCTACAAATTAATGTGTAAAAGATAATACTCAATATAAATACTGAGGAAGATTATTAATTCAGAGATAATTCTCCAAAGAAAAAATATGAGTTGTCAATAAAGCTATGAAGAGACAGCCAAATTTAAGGTAAATGAATTAAAATAATAAGCTAACAGTTATGTATGTATATATTTGCCAATTTATTGGATGGATGATTGGATATATCTCTGGTTTGGGAAAATGAGAAGAAATAGACACTTTCACTGGAATGCAAATTAAGTTCTTTTCTGCTAAGTAATTTGTAATATATATTAAAATCTAAAGTAAGCATACTCTTTGACCTCACAATTCTATGCCTAGGAATCTTTTTGATCAGAATACTAGCAAGACTACATAAATATGTATGCAGCGTGCTCAATGCACATTATTTGTAGTGGAAAATTAAAACACATATTAGAAAATTTCAATATTGTGGCATATTTATGCAATGAAATACCAAGCAGTCACTTACAAATGAAGTAAGATTGGAGGAAACGAGTATAAAATATGGTATTAAGTGAAAAATGCCCGGAGCCAACAAATGTGTTCAATATCACCCCATTCTTATAAATATATAGTTGGCACACACATACATATACATGCACACAAATATTTATTTTTAACAATTGGGTATCATATTCAGCAATTCTTAACAAGGACTAGGCTTGAAAATTAGGATTGGTGAGGAAGGAAGTGATCTCACTCTTTGTTTTGTATTTTCTTTAAATGGTTGAATAAGAAGTAAACTTTGTTTTTTGTAGTTTTTTAATATTTTAAAATATAAACAACCAGTGGCAAAAAAAAAAAAAAAAAAAAGCCTAGAATCTTACTTGATCTTGAAGATGCTACTAGGTGCTGTGGCTGAGAATTTGAGAATTCACTTAAAGCCAAGATTTGCAAACCTGTCTACCTCTACACATGCTGTCTCTCACATTTCAGTTCAAGTTCCTTCACTTGGGACTCATGGACTCACAAAAATCTCTGTAGAGAATTCAGAAGATCTGTGAACATTGCTGGGGAAAATTACGCTGGCATTTTTATGAACATCTGATTGAAATGTAGCACTTTCCTAAATAACACAGGCAACAAGCCCCAGAAGCATTAGCAATACCTGTGACTTTGTCACCAATAGAAGTCAGATATTTTCATATCTCAATACAGTTGTTACAGATATCTCAAAATCTTGTTTATAAACTTCTCTCCTCTCTAAATAATAGTCTTCAACATGGCAATAAAAAAGCACATCTATTACTCAATCACAACTTAGATCTTTTTAAGTATTTTGATAATTGCATATCAGCATAATTGGACTGCCTTTGTAAAAAATCTTATACATTGAAACATTATTTATTCAGAAAAAGGATTCACTAGACCACCCTGAAGGGCCATAGCATAAACAAAATGAGGTCACAAACCCCTGTGAGTATTACTGGGCTTTTGGAGAAAGCCATTGTAATATAGTAAACATGGTACTCAATTGCAATTTAAAAGTTCACAGCTTACTCTTTACATCCTGCGTGAAGATGCCCTTGAAGCATTTTAAAAATTTCTATTCTAACCACATATGGTGGTACACACCTGAAATCCCAACATTGGGGAGGCTGAGGCCAGGGGATTGAGTATGAGGCCAATCTGGGCTGTGCAGTGAGTTCTAGGCCAGCTTGGACTAGACTGTGAGACCTTGTCTCAACAACAACAACAAAAAATACACACACACACACACACACACACACACACACACACACACACTCTCTGTCCTGACATTTTTCCATTTTTCTAGGTGCTTAGAACCTGTTGTTCAATAAACAGACAAGCTTCCTCCTCACGTAGAGCTTGAACCTAAACAGAAGGGTGGCAAGAGGGGAGCAAGTAAATAATTGCAATAGAAGTATGTTCTCTGAAGAAAATAAAAGAGCATGTACAGGCATTTATATTCTTTTCTAAGTGCATCAGGGAGGCACTGGATGCCTAGGAAAGATAGAAAATTGATTACTGGAAGATAAGAGAAAATGGTGACCTGGAATGTGGAGGTGGAGCCATGATATATTGAAAAGTGGAAGAAATGAGTTATTCCTGATTGCTGATCGATTGTTTCCTCATTCCACTGGAGAAATAGAACCTCCATTCTAGAGATTTTGAAACCTATTGCCCCAAATCACCAGTATATCCTGTAGATTAGACCACATGCCACCTAAACAATCCTATTAAGACATAGATCAAACCAGTCAGTTGACACAAGATAGAGAGCCGTGGTATGGTTGGGTACAAGCTTAGGCTGACAGAACTCCAATAGAAGACCAGAACCGAGCCAGGTGCGGTGGCGCACACCTGTAATCTCAGCGGCTCAGGAGGCGGAGGCAGGAGGATTGCAAGTTTGAGACCAGAGGCAGTCTGCATAACTTAGTGAGACCCTGTCTCAAAAAGTAAAAAATGGGCTGGTGGTCCGCAGCTCAGTGGTCCAGCACATGCAAAGCATGCAGGCACGAGGCCCTGGGTTCAACCCCCAAAACTGAAAAAAAAAAAAAAAAAAAAAAAAAAAAGACCAGAACCACATTTTCTTTATGGATATAAAATCAAATTCTGTAAAAAGAATGTTAAGAGAGCATTCCAAACCACTAGAAAAAACTTAACAATCATATCATATTCTGAAAACTAAGGAAAAATGTCTCCAGATAGAGCAGTGTTCTCAATAAGAGACATGCATAACCCAGTTGCAACAGTCAGTTCCCAGCAATGTGGAGAGGCCTCTCAGCTCAATGACATGCAGACCTCATCAGCAGCAGCTGTGTGATCATTGTTAAGGTCTGGCAGCCTCAATCGCTTTGGCAAAGAGCCTTGTGTAAAAATATTGCTAGAAATGCCTACCAGGGATATGATACACCACAATTATGCTGCTGCTTCTGTTGTTGTTATTGTCGTTGCTATAGAAACCTTCTATGGAGCCCCTACTCTGCACCCTGACGCTAGCAACTTTATGCATATTAAGTTATTTGATCTTCAGAGAAGATCACAAGTACTCCTGTATGATGAGTTCAGAGAGTTCAGGTATATAGCCTGGCACTGCCCAATAGAACTTTCTACCATGCCTAACATGGTAACCACTTAGCCACATTTGTTATTAACCTCTTGTGGCAAAGCAAAGGAAGAACTGACTGAATTTTTACTTTTAGTTTATGTGAATGTAAATCTGGCACTATTTTTATTATATAAATATATAAATATAAATTTAAATAGCCATATGTGGCTACCATATCAGGGCAGCACAGACCTAGCCCATGTTCGTATGTCTAGCAAACACAAGAAGCAGGAATTTAATCCCAGGAGTATCTAGTTTGATTCCCAGCACCGCAAAAATGGAAGAAGGACGTGGCAACCCACTCCCAAGGCAATCCCGAAACAGTCTGCCATTGAAAACCCTATGAGGGTCGCTATGAGTCGTACACGACTCGATGGCACCTACCAACAACAACAATATCTAGTTCCAAATCATGTTTTAACATTAGTACTAACTGGGGCTCTCTGAAGGATATTATCATGGTTACAGCATTAGAGCTCTTTCATTAATGCTATTTTCTTTCCTGTGAGCCTAGAAGGGCAGTGAATGCTGGTGCCTTTAGCATTCTGCCATTGCAAATTCTGAGTAGGCAGTGCCACCTACTACAGACATTTTGATAGTGGAAGTCCCTATTTAAACCCATTAAGCTAATCAAATGTGAAGGGCGGAAACAAAATTAACAGAGAAATTATTGATGCTAGATATTTTCTATCTGTTCCTCCAGATCTATTCTTCATTTACTCTATTCTGATCTCAGGGAGCTAACAATCTGTAGATTGCTTATCTGGGATTTCTTGATCCCTCCTTCTGGGAAGGTCCAGCCAATGGAAAGCTCTAGTTGGAACTTGAAGGGTAGCAGTTAAAAGAACTTGAGGTCTTTATGCTCCCAGTTCTTTTCCTGCCAGCCAATGGCTTAGCAGCACCGACATGATTCTGTTTGAGAACATAGCAGCCCTAGTCAGCTCTCTTCCTGGTTGCAGGTCTCACCACGTTCTAGTAAATGGTCCTTCTCTTTCCCCTTCCCCCAGGGCTAGTAACAGATTCCTACAGCTGCCAGCACTAGGGTCCTTCACTGAGTCTTGTTGGTTTCTCTTAACCTGCCCACACTTTTTGTAAACTATTCATTTACTAAGCCTGCCTGTGCCATCCTTTTTGAATGTGCCATTTGTTTCTTGCTAGCGACTGATACACTATTTGATGAATTCAAAGAATAAGAATGATTAGCTCACTTATGAGCTAAGAATAAATCAATGGTATGGTATTTCATGAAGTGATTATCACATATTTTTAGCCACCAAAGTGCAGCATATTGCAAACTGTTTATATGAAGCTTTGCCAAGAAGCAATGTCTGGTGCTCTGGACTTTATTTTGATATTAAAAGACACAATGTATAAACAGGGACATTGATTGCAGCATTAATTTCTACATAAAAATGGAGTGAAATTATGTATCTATTAGAAGAATATATTATAATACTTGTTTGATGCAGGAAATTATGTAGCCATTATAAAGAATGAGGAATATCTAATGATTCCCACACCCTATCCAAGCCATTTAGCCATGTACAAAAAAAAGATCCTAGGTCCAGGTCACACTAGGCACCCAGAGCTGAGTACCCAGGGCTGATGGTCACATTGGGTGTGCCCTAGTTTGAATAAAACTAGAGGGAACATGCATCCAGGCTGTCTCTCCCCTCTCCCACTTACTATCTCTCTTCCTCTCCACTCTTCACCCTCCACTCCTTTCTCTTCTCTTCTCCAGCAACCACATGCACATCTCTCCCTTCTCTTGGGCTGCCATGTTCTCTGTCTATCCAAGCTAAGTTTCTTTCTAAAACCTGCTGAACTCTCCTGTTCTCTGGCTTCTTTATCTTCCCCTGCGGAATAGAGATATCCTTATGCTGATTCACCCTGGGAACACAGTTTTTCCAATTTCCTTTCCAGATTTACCTAAGCCTCTCCAGGTACCTCAGTTTTTCCTGTAATTATTTCTTAAAGGTGTACTATCTTTAATAAATCTTATCTATACTCTCTACCACAAAAAAAAGAATGAAGAATATCTTTAAGTATCAAAATAGCAAAGTATCTATAATATATTTTTGAATGGATTAAAAAGTAGTTATCAAACTGTACATATAATATATTCTAATAATTCTAAAAACAAATGAGAATTTATTTGTTCAGCAAATACATGCTGAATACCTACTATGTTATCAGGCACTTTTTAGGCTCTGAGGATTCAGCAGGAATAAAACAAATATCACATCCCTGCTCTCATGGAGCTTACAGTCCATTTGAAAGAGGCAGGCAATAAATGAAATTAGTCAAATACACAGTATGTTAAAGAGGTGAAATATGCAAAGAAGAAGAAAATGTCAGACAAGGAGCACAATGTTGAAAAGTCAGGGAAGGCCTCACAGAGAAAATGAAAATTGAATAAATTCCCAAAGGTGGCAAGGGGGCAAGTCATGAACATACCTTCAGAAAGAACATTGCAGGTAGAGAGCACAGAAAGTACAAAGGCCATTAGGTCAAAGTGTGTGTGATACACTGAACACAAAGAGCAGAAACTCTTAACAGTGCTTTCTCCTGAGGAATGAGGAAAATTTCACCTTTTTGAAGAGATACTGAGTTTTGAATTTTGTATACTGATATATTATTTTAATGTTAAAATAGATGTCTAGTACACTAAACAAGCCAGGCATTGTTTCGCATACCTGTTATCCCAGTGACTAGGGAGGCTGAGGCAGGAGGATCACAAGTTCTAAGTCAGAGGCAGCCTGCACAATTTAGACCCAGTCTCAAACTGAAAAATAAAAAAATGGGTTGGGGTGTAGCTCAGTGGTAGAGCACTTGCCTAGCATGAATGAGGTCCTGGGTACAAACGCCCTAGTGCTGTAGGAATAAAACAAACAAACAAAAAGGAATCACGAAACAAAATTCTACATGAGGTCTAATATATGTGAAGAAATTAAATGTAACTTTCCAAAAGCATCAACATTTTCACAGGAAGTGACTCAAACAGTTTTTGATCAAAACTGTATACTGATATTGCAGGATTATTCTGAGTTTTAAAGCTAATCACAGTGGCCTCAGTGAAATGTCAGTTCCTTTTTAAATGCCTGCCATAACAATGGCAGCCCCTCCCCAATTATTTGCATCACCTGTTTTGCTAGACACTACAGCCTTTGACAACAGATTTGCCTTTCTCCTACTGAGCCTACGGAATTTGCATATGTGAATATGATGAGAAGATGCCTTTGTGATCCACTGTCCTTAAACAAACTATCAGCCTTACTAGAAGCTAAGAATGCCCCAAAGCAAGTGGTTAGAAGAAATTTGCCAATCCAACTTGTTAGATTCCTCATTCCTCATGTAATTGCATATTCAACAGAAGTCTTGGCTCCCAGAGTGGCAGCATCTCAAAGCTTACTGCAAATGACCTCGATTTAAAAAAAAAGCAGGGATTTTCTTCTGTCTGTGCTCATTCTTCTTTACTAGAATAGTCTTTTCTTTCTTCTTTTATTGTTATTTAATTAACATACAGTATAATGAGTTTCACTATGGGATTATCCTACAGTTGAATTGTGTATTTGGCTCTCTTTCCCCTCCTCATTACCCACCCCTATGTTGCTCCTTTCCACCTCCCAGTGAGCCTCTCCCCCTCTATATACATTCCCTTGTACTGTACAGGTTTGCATAATAACATGCAGAGGTACATACCTTTTCCATCTTAGCATAAATCTAGTTTCCACATATGAGAGAGAACATGCAGTATTTGTCCTTCAAGAATTATAGGACAGCTCTCTTTCCTTCCTCCTGACCTCTTCCTTTTGTTTCCCTTTCCTTCACAGTTTATGTCCATGTTTCCTCTTGTTTTTTTTTTTTTTCCTTTGAATCATAAGTTGTACATCTCTTTCTCCTCTACAAATTCCAGGTGGCACCTCCCTCCTCTTGGTCTCTTTCCTTCTTTTTGTTTTCCTTTTCCCCCATGTATTCCTTTCACTAATGTGTTCAATATTCGTAACATAAAGATGAAATGTACTTAAATAGACATTACACAATTTTATCTTCTCCCTTAAAAAAGAAGACATAGAAAAATGGAGGAAAGAACTATAAGCAAGAAAATGTTTTTCACTTTCTTATTAAAAAAAAAAAATAGGAAGCCTTGCCCAAGTGGACTCCCTTCACTATAACTGAGGTCAAGATGGGCACTTTACAAAGACTGGATTGTCTGTAAATTGGTGGGGCTTTGATTGGGTGACTAAAGGCAAACCATTAATTTAAAAAGAGCCTTAGAAAAAGAACTTTGGGGCATGTGTGGTGCCATTCTCCATTCTTGTGCCCATCTTAGACCTTATCAACCAGTTACAATCCTCTGCTCTGCCTATTCTGGTAATAGCTTCAGGATCCTTCTCAACTCAGCACTCTGAGGAACCACTACCATCCATTTCCATTAACGGTTGCAATACTTTTGATCTGAAATGTTTCCCAAAGTCTCGTGTGCTAGACGCTTGGTTTTCAGTCCCTGGGGCTGTTGGAAGGTGGTGGAAACTGTAGTAGATGGGGCACCTAGTTGGAAGAAGTTAGGTCCTCAGGGAATTACCTTGAAGGGGATATTGGGATCCCAGTCCCCTCCTATTTTATTCTTTGCTTCCAGCCTCCATCAGGTAAACAGATTTCTTCTACCACATGCCCATGCCATAAGGTACAGGCCCACCAAAGGCCCAAAGAAACAGGGCCAAGCAACCACGGGCTGAACCCTCTAAAACCATGAGCCAAATTAATCTTTCCTCCTTTCAAGTGGATTATCTGAGGTGTTTTGCCACTGTAACAGAAAGGCACAAGGGTGAAACTTACTTACATCCTACTTTGGAAGCAACTTATCTGTCCTTGAGTCTGCGCTGTAACACTCCTCCAGTACGAAAAGGTAAATACCAAGGCAGTAAACCTCAGTCTTGGGGACGTTTCTCTGAGCTACAACTTGGATGAGCTGGTCCAAGCTTTGCTTAATGCACCAAAATATAAAGGGTAAAATTTTTATAATTTTTAAAAGTTCTGCTATCACCCTCTTTATCCCCACCACCGCCTCTCCAGCTGTAGAGGAAAGCTTTCTAGCCAGACAGAGAGCTGGTGAGAGTAAAAGGAGCCAGAGAGCAGAGGTAAAGAGCAGATTGCCGTGGTCCAGGTTCTCTGTCCCTTCATCTTTTTACACCAAATAGATGGAACCAGCCTCACTGTATAATACCTCCTCATCACTGTGATTGGGAGAGGCCTAGAGCTAAAGCACAAATTAGAAATATGAGTCAGAAACCTTAAAAATAACAATCTCTGTAATCCAGAGATTCTATTCCTATAAATTAGAACACTGAACATTTAGCCACATACACACACACAAAAATGTTCCTCAGAACACTGTTTATAACAGAAAATAAGAAACAACCTAAATCTCCAGCAATCAGGAGTCAGTGATGTGAGCATAAAAACTCTATCCACAGGGAGTACTGTGAAAAACGTTAACCCAATGATTTATGTGCTATGTTTGTAACATATTATTAAGCTTTAAAGTAAAATGGCAAACATTATAAACTGTGTCTTCTGTTTTCAAAAAACACCACACATGAAACAACCAACAATATCTTCATCAAAATATTACCGATGGCTACCTCTGGGGTGGGCTTATGGGCTATTTTTATCTTATTCTTTTTGTTTGTCAGTGGGTAGGTTCCACATTTTCTAAAATGAATCTATAAGATGTTTTAAATATCAAAACACAAAAACATTTGTTCATTTCAGTGATAACTTCTTTTTCATTAGAGATTACGTTAAGTATTGATTACATAATGTTTTGAGAATGGTGAAGACATTACAGTGCATTTGAGTTTTTGTAATTCTTACCACCATGATTTGGGAAAAAGGAACCCTAGACTTAGCAAAAAACAAAATTTAACCAGATGTGGTAGTGCACACCTGTAATTCCAGCACTGGGAAGACCAAGACAGAAGGATCAATGCAAATTTGAGGCCAGTGTGAACTATATAGCAAGTTCCAGGCCAACCTGAGGTACACAGGGAGACCCTGTGTCTCAATAAGTAAATAATAATAAAGGACCATTTGTTTTGACTCTGCTTACTATGTGATTGATTTGTGGGGTGCAGATACTTTTGTTTGTTCTTATTCCTACTAAGTATAACAATATTACTTCTCAACACAACATAATACCTACTAAGCAGATAATTTTGAGAAACAAATCCTAAATGGGAATGCACAGCCTGTTACAGTGGTGCTCACTTTTAATCCCAGCAACTAATGAGGCTGGGGCAAAAGGATCATGAGCTCAAGGCAAAAGGCAGTCTGCTCAACTTAGTGAGACCCTGTCTCAAAATAAAATAAAGTAAAAGAAAAGAAAAGAAATAAGGGACTATTGGTGCATCTCGGTGATGGAGCACTTGCCTAGCATATGCTAGGCTCTGGATTCAGCCTTCAGTACTGAGAAAAAAAAAGGTAAAGGAAGTACTTGTTGAACAGTACAGTGTCTGTACAAACATAGAGTGTTATTAAAGTATCATCATATGTTCCAGATTCTTCACTGGCTGAATTTTTGTACTGGTCCTTTTGCAATTATGGAGGCACAATACATATAAATTCCAATTTGCAATTACATCTGAGTAAGAATAGAACAAATACATTGGAGACAACTTTCTGACCCTTGGTTGTTCCCTGGGTCTCCTCATGAACCTAAATTATTGTCCAATTGACTTCTTTTGCCTTGGAGAGAGAGCCTAAAAACTTGATTTCTTCCAGATGAAAACAGCACAGGTCAAAACAGTTCACAATAAAAAGCAGAACCCTAACAAATCACAAGGGCTGGTGTTTAGCTCAGTTGGTTGAGTGCCTCTCTGCACTCTCTGAGGCTCCGAGTTTGATCCCTAGCACCACAAAAATGGGAGAAAGACCCAGCAACCCACTCTTGAAACAATCCTGAAACAATCACCTACTTAAAACCCTATGAATGGCAGAGAAACACTGACATAGTGCCAGACAGGCATGGCACAGTGTCAAGGAGTGTTTTGTTCTGTTGCACATAGGGTCGCTATGAGTTGGACTTGACTCAAAGGCACCTAACAACAACAACAAACAAATCCCAAAAGATCAGTAAGTTTGGAGCAGTAGTTCTCAGAGGACTAGCCTATGGCAGCATCACCCAGGGCCATGCCATGACTTCCAGAGACCAGGGCCATTTTTGTGTTTGCAGTCTTTTCCTTTGTTTAAAAAATATAGAATTAATATTTTTAGGCTATATTGAAATAAAGATAAATATAGAATAGATTGCATTTCTTGTACATATTATTGTCATATTAATTATTTTCTTCTTATTTGAAAAGAGATTAAAATGCAACTATTTTCATGGTCCACTAAAAAGAAAATGGTCTATAGGCACTGTACTAATAGATGAGTTGGCTCTGGCATTTCCTAGGAACTTACTAGAAATGCAAATTCTTAGATCCTTTCCTAGACTTAATGAACCAGAAACTCAGCAATGTGTGTTTTGACAAGCCCTCCAGCTGAGTCTGGAGCAGACTCAAGTTTGAGAACAATTGGTTTAGACATTTCAAAGCAGACAGGTAGAACCTTACTCTGCAGATGCTGAAATTCTCAACTCTACATTCCACTGGCAAGATAGGCAAATGGCCTCAACTGTTGTGAGTCTGTTTTTAGAGGACAGATTAGGTAATCATCCTTTTAACTAAGCTTTATCAAACAGATGATATTTAAAGCCTTAAAAAGTAACATATAATGGATAAAGCCACTCAAAATTTAAATAATATTATAGTAGTGAATTTGTCTTGGTAAAGAAAAAGTTATATACATTCTGGTTATGGTCTACATTTATATATAAAACACAATATATGTGTTTTAAAAAATCACTGCACTATGCAAAATCACACAATAAAAACCACAAGCCTTATGGGTTTGGGTCACACTGTTGTCTGAAACACATTAAAAAACTCAAAAGTTAATAAAACCGGTAACAGGGTTTTTCCCATATTTGGTGACTAATAAATGCACAAATACTACAATAAATATGCCATTTTACCTTGAAAAGTTCCTGATGTTTGCTTGTAGATGTGGGCATCAGAAAGACTGTAACTTACACTTATTATGAAATGGTAGAAAGAGTTATGTGAATCATGACAAATAGTGGTTACACAAGATATGGACGAATGTGGCTCTTGATGTACATGGTGAAATAACAGCTGGTCAATGTTTGTGCTGTGTGCATTTTTTGTCTTCCTATGCAGCTGGCTTATGTGGGTACAGTTTTATGCATTTACTTAGTGTTTCTTTCACATGAAATCATGCATAAGCAAATACAAAATTTGCATTATGCACAGATTGTTGTGTAATGGAACAAATATATATTCTCAAGCAAGCATTAGAGCAGAACTTTGTGTGTACAATGTTATAGTTCCATATATAAATTCCACATATTAGGGTTGTTCCTGTATCCGATACTGATCTTTGTACATTCTGTGGGTTCAAAGTAATTGTTTTATGTACAATATTATCAATGAGTGGATGAGTAAGAGGTAGTGGTGTGTGTTTATGCTAATGTAGGATAAATCTTATTAGGAGTAATAGTGCATTACGCAAATATGATTCTAGGTAATTAACTTGCATGTCAATCCAAAACATTTTAATTTTGAGTTTGATTAATATCTACACTTATTAATTCTCAATAGTGAGTAGCAACTAGATGGATCTTGTTTTTCTTTCATCTTCCATGCTGGATAAAAATGGGGATGAAATCACATTTTTATTCACCATTTAAAATCAAGACACAAGCTTTATTGATACAAGGAAGCACATTTTTCCAAGTTCTGTTATCCTGACACTGATTATAACAGTTTAATCTTTCTCTAAATAATTGTTTTAAGAAATCAAATATAAGGAGCCCCTACTTTTCATGGTTTTAATATGCCAAATTTCAGTTACCGTGGTTTAGGTAAATAACATCAACAGCATGGTTCAAGTGTTAGTTGCCATGGTGTATTAGCTGTGAGTAATTGCACAAAGTCCAAACTTCATCCCTAGCTCTTAAGTCCCCAAATCACTATGTAAATAACAGATGCATATTATGATAAATAACTAATCAGGTCACATCTTTCAAAGTTTGTCAGGGAGTAGTCATTGAGCATCTGTGATCCAGGGCATGCAAAGACCACAAAGCATGCAATTATGTTGTCTTCTTGTCTCCCAGTAAAAAGCACACATGACATGAATATTCGAGAAAGGGAATTGGCCAAGAAAAGTGAAAGTGCAACAAAGAAAAAGAGGGATAATATAAGTAAATTTTGACTTTATTGATAATAGGGTTATAGAAGAAATGGCTGACCATGGATAGTTTGGCAAGTTGCCTTTGAAGAGACTCCAGATGAGTAGGCAGAAGAGCTTTGAAATTAACTTACCAATATAAATGAGGAAGTGGTTGTGACAAGATGTATGAAGATATCCTATAAGAAGGGACACCAGCAAATATCTTCAGATCAAAGGAACTCATGGAGGTATTTCAGGACATTGAGTGTAAAGGATAAAATGTTGGAAGCTAATCCAAACAGGTGCATGCCATTTAGCTGAGGCATAGAAATGACACTTCCTCCAGTCATGTTATTTGATGGGAATAAGAAAAATACTGTTCAAATTACTCTTGATAGATTTTTTTTTACAAATAAATAGTATTGTAGTTCTCGGTGTTTCTAATGTTTTAAATCAAGGGTCTCAACCCACAGGCTGTGGACTAGTATCATCTATTATTTACATATGTATTTATAGCCACTCCTCATTGCTCACTTTACCACCTGAGCTCCACTTCCTATCAGATCAGCACCCACCCCCATGAATCCCCATCCCATCCATGGAAAAACTTTCTTCCATGAAACTGATCCCTGGTGCCAAAAATGTTGGAACCATTGTTCTAAATAATAGCACACTAAGTAAAAATTAGTTTTACTCCTTCTTTACTATATATTTCTACTCCACAGTAAGATTGATGTTATATTGATAGTAACATTTACAGCAATTAGTGTCCTGACAAAAAATTTTGAAGGTCACAGAACTATCAAAATTTTTCCATTGATTATTAAGATAGCTTTGCATATTTCAGCCTTCACAGTGATACAGTTTGGGCAAATGTCTCCTGAAGGTCCATGTGTTAAAGGCATGGGCCCCAGCCCATGACACCATTGAGAGGTGGAAGAACCTTTAAGAGGTAGGGCCTAGCAGGAGGAAGTCAGGTTGCTGGAGATGTGCCCTTGAAAGAGATATTGGGACCCCAGGCCCTTCCTCTTTCTCATTTGCTTTTTGGCTACCATGAGATGAACATCTTCCTCTGCCACATACTCCCACCATGATGCCTCACCACAGGCCCCAAAGGCAATAAGCCAACCAACCATGGGCAAAGACCTCTAAAACTGTGAGTCACATCATTCCTCTTTGTAAGTTGATTGTCTCAGGTACTTTGTCAGAGAAACAGAAAGCTGACTAACACACACACACAGTTACTTTTCATCCCACACTATTGTGTGGCATGAAGACTCCTTGTATAACCCACAGAAAATGTGAATCTTCACTTATCTCTGGCCTATCAACAGTAATGATAAATATGATAAAATGTGAAGATTTTCAAAAACTAGGATAATTTTGTATTGCCTAGTGCTGAGTCCACCCAAAATCACTGGCCTTGTTTTCATAGAATTACTTTTTTTAAAAAATGATTTCTGAATGAACTAATCACTTTTGCATCACTATGACAAAATACATGACATAAGCAACTTAAGTGAGGAAGGATTTATTTTAGCTCACAGTTTTAGAGATTTGAGTCCATCATGCTGGGGAGGGCATGGTAGAGCAAACCTGTTCAACATAGGGCAGCCAAGAAGCAGAGTGGAACAGTAACAGGAAGGGCACAGCACACAATTTAGCCCCCAAGAACACACCCTCAGTGACGTACTTCCTCCAACCAGGCACTACTTTCTACAGTTCACCAATTCCCAATAGCCTGTTCAAATTTTGAACACATCGATGGATTAAACCATTCAGTAGGTCAGACCCCTCATGATCTAACCGTCTCTGGAAATGCCCCCACATACACACACCAAGGTGTATTTACTAATCTCCTAGGCAGGTCTCAAATTAAATTAATTTGACATTGAAGATTAACCATCGTGCTGAAATACCCATTACATGTGAATTATGATCCCATTTGGATTCCTTGAAGCCAATCAAGTATTTTGGTGGGACAGAGCAGAGACAATGCAGAGTAAGAGGAAAATTCTTCTGTTATTAGAAATAATTTCATCCCATCAACTACTTGAACACCTGGACCAAATTGACCAATGTTAACTGAATTTTCAGTTAAAATATTTAGTTAAAATAAATACGTTGGTAATGTATTTCACATTTTTTTGAGACACAGTGTCACTATATAACCCCACTGGTCCAGAACTTGCTTTGTAGACCAGGCTGTCCTTGAATTTATGGGCTCTTCTTTGAACTCATGGAAATGCTCCTGCCTCTTCTTTCTGGATGTAGGGTTTACAGGCATGTGCTACCACACCCAGCTCAAGATAGATATTTTTAATAGATCCTTAGCAATTGTATACTATATCATAATTACAAATGAAGGGCAAGAATTATACAAAGCTACACAAGAAATGGTGGCATACACCCATAATCCCAGAACTCAGGAAATAGAGGCAGGAGGACCATAAATTCCAAGCCACTCTGGGCTAAATAATGAGACCCTGGTTTATCTCAGTTGGTAGAGTGCTTGCTTTGCATGTACTGAGGCCCTGGGTTCAATCCCCAACACCACAAGAAAAAAAATTCCACAAAGCTAATAGCTTTGGAATAACAATTCTTTATGGATGCTTTGTAAATCATACTGAATGCTAAATCTACGTTGGGTTGAGCTTGTTTCAAGAAAAAGACTACCAATTGATGATTTAAGCACTACCTTTAAAAATTAGCTCCTCTGCCTAAATGTATAATTTAGAGACCTTGTAGTTCCCTTTTATTAGATGACCAACCTCATCTTCTTTAATCAGCTTGTGGAAGTAGGATTTTCAGCTAGGTTATTAATCAGATTTACACACAACTGTCATCCTCTGTGTTTCTAATTGAAGGCTTGGTGCTGGCTTTTACGAGGAAGTCAAGTTCAATTGGAAAATAATAAACCTTTGGAGTACAAGATCTATTCCTCCCATGAAAACTTTACTATTAGGATGTGATCCAACATGTTTTAATACATTGAGATTGTGAGAATTTCTCCTTTTTAATGTTATTTGTTACAAGCAAATCTCTGTATTCTCTATGATTGTGCTTATATTTGTACAAGAAATAATCTGTGGAAAAGCAAAATATTTTATTAGTAAATCAGTTGTTTACCTTTTACAAAGCTCAAAAATCAGTTTTATTTTTCCTTCTTTTTTTCTCCCTTTTAAATTGACAGCAATTTTTACTGAAATGACTGAGTTACCATGTGTTTTGACATTATGTAGGCATGACTTCAGCCAACATTTGGCCACATTGTAAGAAACTGAAAACTCAGGCAAATTAGTCAAAGATTTCTAAACTACCACATTTTTATAGTGTAAATGATTGATTGAAATTTGTTGGGATTCCAGAAAAACTAAAACCTTCTCAATGAAGGTAATGCATGGTTTGAATATTTATAAGACTGGCAATTCCACAATATGTCTGCTTTACCTGAGGCAATTAAATACAAAATAACAAAAATGTGGAATTGTACATGAGTGTCAAAAGAATAGACTTGTGTAATATCTGTATTAGAAGTCATTAACACAGAATTTTCAGCGTTTTCCATGTGCAAAATGCATTTATATGTTACTCATATATTTCATATTCAGAAATCTAATTCTGGTCTGAAGAACCAGAAGGAAATTGTGACTATCACTAGTAAAGCAGCATACTTCAGCTGGCCCTCTCAGGGAACATTAGGTGCTAATGCCTATGATCTGCCTGCATGTCTTGTGTGGGGCCATTTTGATCCTAATGGGAATGCTTAGTGGCAAACTATAATTCAAACATTGCAGTTAAACAAGCCAAGTGGCTGCCTCCTTTCAGTTACCAGATGTAGAACACTGTTTCACCAGGGATGGGACCGGAATGACATTCTTTTTAGTTTTAAGTATTTGTGATGTGCCAAATACACATTTGACATATTATTTTTTTAAGATCTTCACAGTGACTTATGCAATTTGTCTATTGTACTCATTTTACAGATGAAGAAACTAAAATTCAAAGATAAATAAATTTCCCAAACAGAATGTTGCATGAAAAACACAAGTGACAGAGGATATTAACAGCTTAATATAATTTATGTACTTTTTTCAAAATATGCCAAACAATAGCACATATTGCATAGACAGCAAAACATATGTAGTAAATATTTAAGGAAAATAGGCAGGAATGACAAACACAAAATTAGGACAGTCTTTTCTGGTTGAGAGAAATGGGGTTAGATATTTTCAAGCTGGGAATTGAACATTGAGGTAATCATTATGTCATTCTCTACACATTGTTGTGTGGCTAAAGTATTTATTGCTTATTTTGTTTTTTTTGTTTGACTTGGTTTGCTTTTCTGAGACAAAGTCTCATTATGTAGCCCAGGTTGGCCTCAAACTCCTGGTCCTCCTGCCTCAGCCTCCAGAGTGCTGGAATTACAGGTGTGCACCACTATGCCCAAATGACTGAAGATTTTTTACAGATTAAAAAATTAAAAATAGGCTTAGCAAGTTATTGAAAGCCACACCGTTATTAAAGAGGAGGCAGAGCCGGAACATGAGCTTGGTGATACAGGAGGCCACATGTTCTCTGCTGCTTCTCACACTTTGTACAACCTTGGCAATACTGAAACACAATACTTATGGAAGAGGTTTATTGAGGAATGATGGAATTGCTTGGTTATCTCTCTATGCCTGTGCACCAGTGCATGATGGTGAAGTGAAGAAGAACCTGGAAGATGCAGTTAGGTATATTGTTCTGTGTAGGATCCCATCTTCCCTAAGAATATTAATGGAAGCTCACCATGGCCTTTTCCACCTGAAAACCATGGTTCTTGTTGCTACTGTAGCTGCTACCACATTCCAAGCTTCCCCAGACAATGCAATGGGCCATCATTTTTAAATTAGCTAGTTTGTTAGCCACTTCAGTGTAGTAATGAAGCTAAGCAAATTGGCTTAAAATTCCCTCACATTCATAGTTCTTTTAGAAACAGTGTCTAAAAATAACTGGATGCTGGCAGCAAAATTAATTTGTGATACATTCTTAACATGCTGTCATTAAAATTCCTAAAATTGACTGCACAGAATGTTTCCCTTCTCTCCATTCTGTTCCTAATCAGCCACAAAGTTCACAGAGAAGTACGATTGAGATTGAAACTTATATCTTCCCATATTTTACTTTACATTATAAATTTGTTATCTCTGACTCAACCGATCAGTTTCTTCCTAGCACCTAGTATAGATCCTAACATATGGTTGGTAGTCAATACATATTTGTTGAATGGAATGAGTATATGTATGAATGAATATGAGAAATATTATCTGCTGCTTGCATTTATTTCTTTTATAAGGGAGACAGCAGAGTATAGTGATTTAAGAGTCTTAGCAAAGGGCCAGTGGTTAGAAACAAGGCTAGAAAAATTAGAGCTCCTCTCTGGGATCTTTGTTCCATTACTATGGCATTTTGGGAAAATTATTTAGCCTCTGTGATTCTCAGTTTCAGCTTCAGAAAAATGGGAATAATATCCATGCTTCTCATTTAAGATTGTGGAGATTAAATGAGATAATACCCCTAAAAAGATTACAAAAGACCCAAGTGTATAATAAGTCTTCCATAAATTTTAGCTATTATTTAGATGATTTTTTAGTTCTAGCCTAATAACCTTTGCTTTTATAGGAAAGTGTTTACATCTCATTGCTGTCTGATTTTTTTTTCTTTCTTTCTTTCTTTTTTTTTTTTTTTTTTTTTTTTTTTTTTTTTTTTTTTTTTTTTTTTTTTTTTTTTTTTTTTTTTTGTAGTACTGGAAGTTGAACCCAGGGCCTTGTGCTTGCATGCTTTGCAAGTGCAGTACCACTAAGCTGCACCCTCAGCCTATTTTTTCACTTTTTGAGACATGGTCTCGCTAAATTACACAGACTGCCTCTGGTCTCAAACTTGGAATCCTCCTGCCTCCACCTCCCCAGAGATTACAGGCGTGCACCACTGCGCCCAGCTTCTCTGAATAGACTTTAAAAAAAAACACTTTATTGAGCCACCAATTCTCTTTGTTTCCTTATCAAAATTTCTATTTCCTAATAGCAGAGTCACTGTTCACTTTCTATTGCAGAAGAAAAATGACTTTAATCTCAAAGGCAACATTAAAAATAGGGAAAAAGAAAACAAATCAATAAAGGCAAAGGTCATAGAAACAAAAGATTCTAACATACAGCAATGCTTCTCAGCATGGGGGTTATATACACAGGCTGAAAAAAAGATAAGTAGGACAATTGGAAGAGAAATTATATGATTTGAATATAAATATCTAAATAATTTTATATTTCAAACTTTTTGAAATAGCCACATAACTTAAAAGCCTTGAAATAAAGAACTATGTCCAAAGATTTCATTGTCTAGTAATGTGTTTCCACTCCATGGGAGCCAGATTAAATATTTTCTAATAAACACATGCGTGCGCACACACACACACACACACACACACACACACACACACACACACACACCCCGATCCATGTCCTGAATTAATTGTATTCTGAATCAGGTATTCTTCATCATGGAGAATTTGGAGGTTGCTTCAAGAAAAAAATAATGAAATGGTAAGGGTGGGGCCAGGAAGCATGTTATTTTTTTATAGTTCCTGTTAATCATCATTATAAAATATTTGTTTCAATCAACTTCAGGATTTTTAATGATTGTCTTATATGTTTTGTATGTAGGAAGAAGTTGCCAAAATTATTACTTAGGACAGTAGCTTTGAAACATTTTTTACCACCATCCCCAGTGAATAATGCATTTCATTGCAACCCAGATGTTCTATTTCATTTCATATTTTAAAATATTGGCTGTGATCTGCTAAATTTATTTTCACAACCTGCTAATTGGTCATGACCCAATGTATGGGAAACACTCTGTTAGAATGTTCTGTTCAGATTTTGCCACTGAAGTGCTCCAGTAGCCGGACAGTGAGAAAGTCAGAGAGAGTGGGGGAGGTCCAGAGAAGGAGTCTTTGGGTATGCCTGGAGCACAAAATCTCTTTGAAGTTTCTTTATTTCACCATTAAAATGTACCCAACTTTGGCATTATAGCAAAAATGACCATTGGTTTTCTATTAAAGGTTTTAAATGTCCCACTTAAATAAAACAGATGCTCCAGGGCCGCATGCTACGTTATGCTAGAGCTGCCTCCTGCTACTTGGCACTGCTGAGTCTACAAACCAGCCTGTCTGGGATAGTAAATTGACCCCAGATAGGACAGAAATTAGCACAATCTGGAGCCTTTTGTCAGTCTGACAATTATTCAGCACAGCTCCCCTGGATGATCTCAACAAGATGAGGACATTTCCTTTCAGTCAATGTGGCATGTCAAAGTATGGGCCCTGTGACTTTCTCTCTCAATACTGGGCCTGATCACTGGAAAGGTGAGCTCCTAACTCAATGACTCAGATCCTCATTAACCTACACCACACACACAGAGCCTCCAGGCAGCCCAGTGTAACAGGAAGGGGACAGACAGCGTTAACAAGGTCACCCTGCAATGGGCTGGTAATGATGAGCCAGATGATAAATGTGGAGCCATAACATCAATCATTTTGAAGGGAAACCACGTAAATTCTTATTTTTCCTTGCAATTGGCTTGACAACAGCTTGACATCCCCCTTCCCCTGAATCAGTCATCGCCAACATCAGAATAGTCCAGGAGGAAAACAAAGAGAAGTGAATAACCCAAGGGAGGAAGGACCTTTGGCGTATTTAAGCACTTCGTTTTCTTGCCCTGCATCAAAGGACCCAGGGCTTGGTTGGATCCAAAGATGAGATCAAATGATGTCAGTGCTATGTTCCCTCAAAAAGAAATTCTCTGATGGATCAGACTTTTCCTTTATGAAATAAGACCCAAAAATCTGCAAATAGGTATATGCATAAATTAAAAAAGAAAAAAGAATGCAAAGGAAACCTAAGAAAGATTTCTTTGACAAAACATAGCTATAAATAGATGATAGAGATATAGATAGATATTGATTAATAGAAGTAATAGGGTTTAGGCAAAGTTCTATCTCTGCCTCATAAACCCACAATGGAAGATCATTGTAATAAGCCATCTAAATGTTAGCATAAACCTTCTCTCTTTTTCTTATACTGTGTTGTCTGTTGTCTCTAATCATAAACTAAGCTCAGTAACTAAGGTAGATTTCAGCAGGATTCCTTACTGTACTAATAAAAAGAACCCTGTAATTTGAAAAGCTGAGCCTCTTCCATTTAAAAGTACAAGGGGTTTCATTTATTTCATGATCAAAAGAATAAAGTACATCTATGGAAATCTGAATTTCCAAGAAGTTGAACACTGTGTTTCCCCAGCTGAAGACATAGTTATGAACTCCAAATCAAAGAAATTATTTCAGGTAGAAGTAGCCACTGTAATAATACTTAATTATCTTAAAAAAATACGTTGGCTGCAGAATTTGAGCATGAAGTTCTAAAATATAGGGACATGAACGCTAATGCTTTCTGGAATATTGCAGACAATTAAATCCTAAATTCAAAATGTATAATCAAAATAGTTTCCTCTGAGAGTCTTTTTATTTTTTTTAAGTAAAAAAAAGGTCAGATAAGATAGCAAAAGTATCTGATTAAAATGTTAGAAACAAGCTGGTGTGGTGACACATGTCTGTAATCCCAGTGACTCCGGAGGCTGAGGTTGGAAGACTGTAGGTTCGAGGCCAGAGGCAGTCTATGAAATTCAATGAGACTCTGTCTCAAAATAATAAAAAAGCAGTGTACTGAGGGTGTAGCTCAGTGGTAGAGCACTTACCTAGCATACATGAACCTTGGGTTCAACCCCCAAAACTGCAAAATACATAAATAAATAAATAAATATTTGGAAATAGGGCTGGGTACTGTGGCACACACCTATAATCTCGGCAACTTTGCAGGCTGAAGCAGGACTGCAAGTTCAAGGCCATTGGCAGCCTGCATAACATAGTGAGACCCTATCTCAAAATAAAACTTTTTAAAAAGGGGAATCTGAGAGTATAGCTCAGTGGTAGAACACATGCCTTGGCATGTACAAGGACCTGAGTTCAACGTCCCAGTACAAAGAAAAAACAAACAAACAAAACCTTAGAAACATTTTTAGATGACATGTAAGTATGCTGTTGGATTACTTATGAAATATAATTCATAAAAATGCTAAGGTTTATAAAATGCAGACTTGAGGTTTTTCATGCAATCTGCCTATGGGTTTGGAGTGGGAAAGGCTATCATTTTTGCCTTTTCATTCCAATCTTTATTATTTGTTCCCTCCCCTTCTGGCTAAAAGCCTGACAGTCATTATGGGACACCTGCAGCCATACCCTGTGGTATCCAATTCCATCAGATCTTAGAAGCTAAGCAGAGTCAGACCTGGTTAGTACTTGGATGGGAGACCACCTGGGAACACCAGGTGCTGTAGGCTTGGGAGAAGGACCTGGCAACCCACTCCCAAAAAACAATCCACCATTGAAAACCCTATGAATAGTGGAGAAGCACTAACAATACCATTTCACCTCTTGTATGTAGAGTCGCCATGCATCCGACACTGACTTGACAACACCTAACAACAACAGCAACTAAAGTTTTTATGTCTAGAAGGTTACTGAAGTCTGTACAGATTACCGGTGGGTTGTGGAAATTGTTTGGAAGTCGATTATCAGTAACATTAGCATGTCCTAGAAATCATCATGGTAATATTTAAAAATGCATGTACTTTTTTCTTTCCTTCAATATGTTCTGATATATTCACTCATTTTGTCTCCACAATAATTACTTGATATTACCAGACCCAGTGGCACACACCTCTAATCCCAGATAATTGGGGGCTGAGGCAAGAGGGTCGCAAGTTTGAGGCCAGAGGCAGCCTGTGCAATTTTCTAAGCCCTTCTCTCAAAACAAAAATAACTTATTGTGTGAGACTGAGCTGCCCAGGGGACCTAAAAACAGCCTGGGGTGTCCTGCCACAGCCCCAGCCTGCTACACATTTGCAGCAGCAGTTGTAGTTAGAAGAGAGATAGGACAATGACACACTGAGAGGTTCAGCCAGCCAGAGGTTTGGGAAAGTTGGTCAGAAGCAACCCCCCCACACACACACTGGGGAGAGGAGAGGAGTCCATCTCCAGAGGGGAACTACGGAAACTGGTAACTCTGAGCCATGGTCAGATAAAAAGGTGCTATCCTTAACTGACTACCACCTCCATCTAACAGACTCCAACATTAGAGGCAACAGAAAGAAGCTTCCCAGGACCTTTTCTTCTTCTTCTCCTTTCTTTTTTTTAAAAATCTGTTTGTTGGGTTGTTTGTTTGTTTGTTTTGTTGTTTTTTATCTTTTTATCCTTCTTGCCATATGGAGGTAATTGCAATGCCACGGTATAGTATCTCCAGCCTTTTTCTTATTTTTGATTGGAGACAGGTTCACATTGAATTTCATAGGCAGCCTCTGGCCTGGGGCTCAAGATCCTCCTGCCTCAGCTCCCAGAGACACTGGAGTTTTAGGGGAGCAACTTGGTGTCTGCCTCTTTTTTTATGTTGTTTTGTTTTGGTTTTATTTTCTCTTTTTGTTTTATATTTACCATCTTTTCATTGTCAATTTTCATTGCTTCAATTCCCTTTTTTAAATGTAATGTCTATCTTTTTTCTTTTTTTCTATCTTTTTCAGCCTCCCTCCCTTTTTCTGTATCCCCCCTCTATTTACTATACTTTAAATCTTTTAGACTCACTACTCCTAATTGCTCTTCTTATATATACCTAATTTAGTTTATATATCATTTTCTCTATCATGTAAACATTTCATTTTATCTTTAGTTCCTTTCTCTCTCTCTTTCTAACATTAATTTCCTATCTAGACTGTCTTTTTCCTTTTCTTACTTTACCCTTGAGCCATCCTGCTGTCCCCATTTTTTTCTGCCCCCCCTTATACTATAGGCAAATACTATTTTTAACCTTCAATCTAAGTATTTTGTAACCTCATATATTACTCAGTATAATTATTGCCATGCTCTGTTATATGGGCACTGGTGGTGCGGCAGTTAGCATTAAGTGATTTTAAATGTGTTTGTGTATCTGCTTTGGTCAGGTATTGTAGCTGTTATAGTGGTGTGTCTTCCTTCCTGGGACTGGCACTGGGGAGGGTGATCTCAAGGGGAAAAATGCTCACTACAAAGACCCCCCAGATAAAATAGGAAGTAATATCCACCTGTACAGATGCACAAATCACAAATCAGAAACATGAGAAACATGAAGGCAACACATCTCCTCCAAGAGACCATGATTCCTTTACCACTGAATCCAAAGGTACTGAATAGTGGAAATGTCAGACAAAGAATTTAAAATTTTACTTATAAAAATGATCAATGACTGCAAAGAGGACACAGACAAACAAATGACTGAGGTAAGAAAATCAATACAGGACTTAGGTCAGAAAGGCAACAATGGGGAAAACAAAGTCAGCAAAACAGATATGAAACTCAGCAAGGAAATTAAGATTTAGGGAAAGAAATAGAAATGATGAAAATGAAGAATTCAGTGAGACAAATAAAAATACCGTGGAAAGTATCACCAGCAGACGAGATGAAGCAGAATATAGAATATCAGGGATAGAAGATAAGATTGAGGAAATATTACATTCAAATATCAACAAAGAAAAAATTAAAAGAACAGGACCACAATTTTCAAGAACTTTGGGACATGATGAGGAGACCAAACCTAAGAATCCATGGAGTAGAAGAAGGAGCTGAAAGAAAAAGTGAAGGCATAGAAAACTTATTTAGTGAAATTTCCTCAGAAAATTTCCCAAATTTGGGAAAGAAATGGACATCCAACCACAGAGGCATTTAAAACACCAAACAGACATGACCTGAAACAAACATCCCCATGACACATAATAATTAAAATGCCAAGATTACAGAACGATATTAAAAGCTGCAAGAGAAAGACACCAACTCACTTACAAAGGAAAACCCATCAGAATTATATCAGACAACTCAGCACAAACCATAAATTCTAGTAAATGATACAGATATGTACTTGAAGCCCTGAAATTGAATAATTGCCAACCGAGATTATTATATCAAACAAAGTTGTTATTTATAATGGGTAGAGAAATAAAGATATTCCATAACAAGCACAAACTAAAGCAATACCTGAGCAATACCTGACCATGAAGGCAGCACTGCAGAAGATTCTTAAAGGTCCTACACACAAAAGAAGAAGAAAGAGAGTCTTCACAGTGAAACACAGGAAAGAATTAACTCCATGGAAGAACAGATTAACTATAGAGAACTAGGAAAGAATTAATCATGTCTAATTCAAAAGCCTGGGTTGGAATTTAACTCAGTTGGTAGAACGCCGCTCTACAGTCTCTGAGGTCCTGAGTTCGATTCCCAGCACCACAAAATGGGAGAAGGATGTGGCAATCCACTACCAAGGCAATCTTGAAACAATCAGCCATTGAAAACCCTATAAGGGTCGCTATGAGTCAGACACGACTTGACGACACCTAACAACAAACAACAATTCAAAAGACTAGCAAACCCAGAATATTAAAAAAATGGAGAAAGAAAAGAATATTTTATGACCCAATGAGGACAACTCCAACCCAACAACCAGCAAACCTTTCTTAATAATAACCCTAAATATAAATGGTCTTAACTCTCCAATTAAAAGACATAGATTACTTGACTGGATAAACAAGATCTACAGCCGGGCTCGGTGGTGCATGCCTGAAATCCCAGTGGCTTGGGAGGCAGAGGCAGGAGGATCACAAATTCAAGACCAGAGGCAGTCTGTGTAACTTAATGAGACCCTGTCTCAAAAAGTAGAAAAAATGGGCTGGGAGTGCAGCTCAGTGGTCCAGCACTTACAGAGCATGAAGGCGGGAGGCTCTGGGTTCAACCCCTGTACAAAAAACAAAACAAAGAACAACAACAACAAAAAAAAACAAGATCTAACAATTTGTTGTCTACAAAAAACCAAATCTCACTGGCAGGGACATTCACAGATTAAAAGTGAAGATAGGAATTGATATACCAAGCAACTGGAAGCCAAGAAAAGGAGTAGTTATCCTACATCAGACAAAGTAGACTTCAAATTAAAACTAGCCTGAAGAGACAAGAAAGCCAGTACATATTAATAAAGGGAAAAATTGACCAAGAAGGTATAACAGTTGTAAATTTATATGTACCAAACATTGGTGCACACAATTTCCTTAAAAAAAAAAAAAAATCTACTGAACTTGAAGGGACAGATAAGTCCACATACAATAATAGTTGGTGGCTTCAATACCCCACTCTCATCAATAGATAGATAATCTAGACCAGAAACATCAACAAAGAAATTCAGAGTTAAAAACTACAATGGATCAAATGGATTTCACAGATATATAGAGAATATTCTACTCCACAGTTACAGAGTACACATTCTTCTCTGAAGCCCATGGAATTTTCTCTAAACTTGATCACATTTTAGGCCATAAATCAAGTCTTAACAAATACAGAAAAATCAAAATAATTTCATTTATCTTATCAGACCATAATGGAATAAAACAAGAAATGAACAGCAAGAGAAATTACAGATATTCTACAAATACATGCAGAATAAACAATACACTAGTAAATGACCAATAGGTACTTGAAAAAATCAGAGAGGAAATTGAAAAATTCCTACAAACAAATGAAAATGAAAACACAACTTACCAGAACCTTTGGAACACAGCAAAGGCAGTGTTAAGAGGGAAATTTATAGTGATGAGTTCCTACATTTAAAAATTAGAGCAAGCTCAAACACATGAGTTAATGATGCACCTCAAGCTCTCAGAAAAAGAACAAACAAAACCCAAAACAAGTAGATGGAAAGAAATGATAAAGATCAGAGCAAAAATTAATGAAATGGAAACTAAAAGAACAATAAAAGAATGGATGAAACAAAAAACTAGTTCTTTGAAAAGATAAACAAGATTGACAAAAACTTAGCAAAACTAACCAAAGGAAAGAGAGAGAAGACTCAAATCAAGGAAATTAGAGATAAAAAAGGGAACATTACAACAGATTCCAATGAAATTTAGAGAACTATTTGGGAATAATTTTAAAAATTATATTCCAAAAAACTGGAAAACTTAGGCGAGATGGATAAATTCTTAGACCTGCCAAAATTAAGTCAAGAGGATATAAACAACTTAAACAACTTAAATAGACCTATCATGGACAGTGAGACTGAAGCAGTAATAAAGAGTCTCCCAACAGAGAAAAGCCCAGCACCAGATGGATTCACAGCTGAATTCTACAAAACTTTTAAAGAAGAATTAGCACCAATGCCCCTCAAATTATTCCACAAAATACAAATGGAAGGAATACTATCACACTCATTCTATGAAGCCAGTATTACCCTGATAGCGAAACCAGAGAAAGATACATCAAAAAAGGAAAAGTATAGAACAATATCGTCAATGAACTTAGATGCAAAATCCTTAATAAAATGCTTGCAAATTGACTTCAACAGCATATTAAAAAGATCCTACATTATGATCAAGTTAGTTTCATCCTAGGGATGCAAGACTGGTTCCATATATGCAAGACAATAAATGTAATAAAACGTGAATAGACTCAGAAACAGAAACCACATGATTCTCTCAAAAGATGCAGAAAAGGCTTTTGGCAAAGTCCAACACCCTTTTCTGATAAAAAACCTTGAAGAAACTAGGATGAACATACCTCAACATTATAAAGGCAATATGGGAAAAACCCACTGTCAACATCATACAAAATGGAGGAAAACTGAAAGCATTTCCCCTAAAATCAAGAACAAGAAAAGGGTGCCCACTGTCTCTGTTGCTATTCAATGTAGTAATTGAACTATTAGCCACAGCAGTAACATAAGAGAAAGAAATAAAAAGGATCCAAATAGGAAAGGAAGAAGTTAAACTATCCCCATTTGCAGACAACATGATCCTATAAAGACCCAAATGATCCCACCAGAAAACTCTTAGAGCTAAAAAACAGTTTCAGCAAAGTAGTAGGATACACATTAACATACAAAAACCAGTAGCTTTTCTTTATACCAATAATGAACAAGCAGAGAATGAAACCAGGAAAAAAATCCCATTCACAATAGCTTCAAAACAAATAAAATGCCTGGGATAAACCTAACCAAGGAGGTTAAAGACCTGTACAACAAAAATTTTTAAAACACTAAGAAAGAAATTGAAGAAGACATCAGAAGGTGGAAAGATCTCCCATGCTCATGGGTTGGAAGAATTAATATTGTGAAAATAGCTACATGACAGAAACCAATACACATATTTAATGCAATCCCCATCAAAATCCCAATGATGTTCTTCACAGAAATGGACTAAACAATCCAACAATTCATTTGGAAGCACAAAAGACCCCAAATCACTAAAGCAATCCTGAACAGAAAGAACAATGCAGGTGGCATCATAATTACTGATTTCAAATTATACTACAAAGCTATAGTAACAAAAACTGCATGGTATTGGCACAAAAACAGATGTGTAGACCAATAGAATAGAATAGAGGATCCAGAAATAAACCCATGTAGTTACAGCCACCTGATATTTGACAAAGATGCCAAAAATATAAGTTGGAGAAAAGCCACCCTTTTAAATGAATATCCTCATACAGAAGACTGAAATTAGATCTCTCTCTCTCTCTCTCTCTCTCTCTCTCTCTCTCACCTTGTACAAACGTCAGTTCAAAATGGATTAAAGATATAATGTAAAACCTGAAACTTTGAAACTACTGGAGGAAAACATAGAGGAAACACTTTAAGTCATAGACATAGGCAAGAACTTTCTGAATACTACCCCAAAAGCACAGGAAACAATAGCAAGAATTGGCAAATGGGATTGCATGAAATTAAAAACTTTTTGTACAGCAAAGGGCACAATTATCAGAGTGAAGAGACAACCTAGAAAATGGGAGAAAATCTTTGCCAGCTATACATCAGACAGGGAATTAATATCTAGAATATGTAAAGAGCTCAAAAAATTATACATCAAAAAAGCAAAGTATCCAATCAAACAATGGGCAAAAGAACTTAGCAGAGGCTTCTCAAAAGAAGAAATACAAATGGCCAACGATCATATGAAAAAATATTCAACATATTTAGCCATCAGAGAAATGCAAATAAAAACTACACGGAGATGCCATATCACTCCAGTCGGAATGGCTATCATCAACAAAACAAACATCAAGAAATGCTGGTGAGGATGCAGGGAGAAATGAACCCTTATACACTGCTGGTGGGAATGCAGGTTGTCACAGCCACTATGAAAATCAGTATGGAGGTACCTCAAAAAGCTAAAATTGGAACTACCATACGACCCAGCTATACCACTTCTGATATACATCCAAAGGAATATAAGTCAATATACCATAGAGATACCTGCTCATCCATGTTTATTGCAGCATTATTCACACTAGCCAAGATATGGAATCAACCTAGGGTCCATTAGCAGGTGAGTGTATAAGGAAATTACGGTATATATACACCATGGAATTGTATTCAGCCATAAAGAAGGATAAAATTATGGCATTTTTCTGGAAAATGGATGGAACTAGAAATCATCATTTTAAGTGAATTAAGCCATACCCAGAAAGATAAACATCACATGCTTTCTTGCATATATAGATGTTAGACTTCAATATATATTTATTATTAACACATATACATCATGAAAACAGATAGGATTTAAGTAGGGAAAGATAACGGACTAGAGAAAATGGGGAGGAGGCAAGAAGAAAGGCTAATGGGAAAAAATATATACATCACGTATCTTGCCCTTATGGCATGTACATATGGGATATACATATATGGATAGATATAAAAAAGACATGCAAGTAGAAAGACCATTGGTGAAAAGGGAGGTGATGGGCGAGGAGGGTCATGAGAGGATAAGGGGCAATATACAATGAAATGCATGTATGGAAATGTCATAATGAGACCCATGAAGTTGTACATTAAAAATTGCTAATAAAAAGTTTAAAAAATAAAAAGTGACTGAGGGTGCATCTCAGCAATAGAGCACTTGGGTAGCATGCACAAAACTACCAGTACTGTAAAAAGTAATTACATGATGCGAGAAATATAATTCCCATATTTTAAAATATGAAGGAATTAAAGCACAGAGTTGTGCTGCCCCCCGCAAGGAAATGCTCTTAAATTCTCACAATACCTACTATAGTCATAATGAGTTAATAATAACTAATGCTTCAACTGTGACCTTCCTAAAAGTAGAGAGACCGTGTCCTCCTGTTTTTCTTACATTTCAAGCCTCTAACACAACTAGCCCAGAACGGTGCCCAAGAAAGAGCTGATGATTCAATGAATGTACAAGTAACATTTATCTTGCTAAATTACACAGGTTGCTTCTTGCCTCAAACTTGTGATCCTCCTGCTTCAACCTCCCCAGGCAAAGGGATTACAGGTATGCATCACCAGCCCCGCCTCTCTGGGAGTACGTATAGTGTCTAGGATCACATTGCCATCCCTGATAGGGTGGCACCAGAACTTTGCCCGATGATGGCCATAACTGGCTCTTCAAATCTTGCTATCTTCAGTATTGGGCTGGCTCTGCGTGGCCTCACATTGGTCCAGAGTTGGCACGGCTGCTGTTTCCATGCCCATGTTATTGTTGTTAGGTGCCATCAAGTCAGTATCCGACTCATAGTGACCCTCATTGGGTTTTCAATGGCTGATTGTTTCAGGATTGCCTTGGAAGAGAATTGCCAGGTCCTTCTCCCAATCCCCTAGGGGTACTGTTTCTGCATGTGTTCTACTTGGCTACCGTCAACAGCCAATAGAAATAAAGCTTGTCCTCATTAATGAAAGCTGACTTCAAAGATTCTCTTTTCCTCCTGGGCTCTGCTCCCTGTATCTGCCCCTGGCTCCCTAATCCTTCTCCCTTCCCAGCCCCCTTTTCAAAACCAAGATTTGAATCTCTGTCTTTCACTAGAAACCATTTGTTCCTTCTACTCTATCAACACAAAGGCAAGCATGGTGTGTCTTCATAACACATTCTAGAATCAGACTGTTGTTGTTAGGTGCCGTCGAGTCGGTATCCGACTCATAGCGACCCTCTGTACAACAGGGGAAACACTATTGTCAGTGCTTCTCTGCTGTTCATAGGGTTTTCAATGGCAGATTGATTTTTGGGAGGGGGTTGCCAGGTCCTTCTCCCAAGCCTGCAGCACCTGGTGTTCCCGGCGGTCTCCCATCCAGGTACTAACCAGGCCCGACCCTGCTTAGCTTCCTAGATCTGAAGGGATTGGATTCCACAGGGCTACGGCTGCAGGCCTAGAATCAGACTAGCTAAGTAGAAATTCGGGCTTGAATGGGTACCAACTATGTGACTTGACCAATTACTCAATGACTTTTCCTTATTTTTCCTATCCATGAAATGAGTATTTACCTCATGCAGTTGAGAAGGTTACATTATTCTACATACAGCACTTAGAACAGGACTTCACATAGGTGAGTGCTGTAGAGGCATGAGCTAGTACTGTTTTGTTATTGTTAGGAGTAGAGGCTGACTCATAGCAACCCTGTGTACAACAGAACAAAATACTACCCAACGCTGTGCTATGTACATGAACTTTCTATGTTTGAGTCACATGTTGCAGTCACTAAGTTCTTCTCATTTTGAATAGTGCCATATCAGAAAAAGGAGGTCCCAGGAGTTTTACTCCATTCCCATCATTAAGGTCGACTCTACTTTGAGGAGGCAACTCTTCTCCAGTCCTGTCTTGAATGCCTTCCTGCCCGGGAGGCTCATTTCCACGACTATGTTTGACAGTACTTCTCTGTTATTTATAGGCTTTTCAATGGCTAATTGTTTCAGGAGTGGGATGCCGGGTCCTTTTCCCTAGTCTGCCTTAGTCAGGAAGCTCAGCTGAAACCAGTCCACCGTGGGTGTCCCTGCTGGTATCTGTAATACCAGATGCTAGGCAAGTGCTCTATTGCTGAGATGCACCCTCAGTCACTTTTTATTTTATTTTTTAAACTTTTTTATTAGTAATTTTTAATGTACAACTTCATGGGTGTCATAATGACATTTCCATACATGCATTTCATTCAGTCTCACAGTAATGTGCAAGCCCTGCAGCATGACAAGCTGAGAGACATGTGGGGGTGAGCTAATATTATTGCTATTAAATTCCTACTAATAATGCTACCAATTCTCCTGGTCCTATCATTATTATTGTTAAAGTAAATCTTTCAATTCATCTCAAAACACACCGACTCCAGCTTGATATGTGCTGGACCTATGTCTTAAATGAGATATTCTTAAATAAGCATATCCGTCAACCATCTCTATACTCAGTTGCTGGACTCCAGCATGCCAGGCCAGGTCTTTCTAGCTATGTGTGTGTTGCTTCCTAAATGCCAAGAGCAGCAGAGGTGAGAGGAGAGCAGAGCCTATGAGTGCATTCATCCTAAACTGGGAACTTAACACCCTCTGGCTTCTAACTCATCCTTTATTCTAAGCACTACCAAGTTGGCCCCCTTGGGAGTTAACTTCTAGCTCTGACTTGCTTCTGAGATTTGGCAAACAGAAGGTTGTTCTCACCAGTCGCGCTGACCACGTGCCCTTTGCAGCTTCTGTTTTCAGTGAATTGCAGGACTAAAAGGAGACCAGGGAGAGGCAGAATGTTTAGAGGGAGGACACAGAGCAGTGTGAATCTCAACAGAGAGTGTGTCCAGGTTTTGAATTCAGACCCCTCTAATGATCACCTCTTAAACCTTAGGTGAGTCCCTTAACTTCCGTCATACTCAGCTCCCTAAGCTATAAAGTGGGTGGGTTTAGTATGTACCTCTGGAATTATTGTGACACCTTGAATAGTTAACTAAGCTATTTGAAAGTCCATGTCTGATCCTTAATAATCTTTAATGGAATTTTTTTTTTTTTTTTTTTTTTAGGTACTGGGGGCTGAATCCAGGGCCTCACACATACTTTGCAAGTGCTCTGCCACCAAGCTGCACCCATAGTCCCTGTTTTATTTTATAAATTGAGACAGGGTCTCACTAAATTATGGAGACTACCTCTGGCCTCAAACCTGCCATCCTCCTGCCTCTACTCCCCTCTCCAGTTGCTAGGATTACAGGTGCGTGGCACCATACCCTGCGCTTTAGTTGAATTTGAATCTCATTCTAGCCCTTTGACAGCTAGGCTTCAGTAAAACTCCTCATTTGACCTTTGATCTTTAGCAGCATTTCTGGAAGAGGGGTATGTTTATGCTGCCCACAAACATACTATCATCTACAGAGCTGAGTCTAGATAAGTGCTTGTATTTCCATTCTGTTTAATCCCTTCTTCAAGGAGACGTACTCATTCCGCACTCCTCTTCTTCCTACCAGGGTCCCCACCTCTAAATTTATAGCTGCTTCTAGACCTGCTGTACACATCTGTGTTTTCAGCTATGACCTCTAGCCTCCCTGATGCTGGCCCTAGCCCTTACCAGCTTTGTAATTGTTCTTTGTCTGCTTTGTCCCTGTGTGATAACCTTGTTCTATTGTGGGGAATAAAATAAATGAATAAACAAATTTTTTAAAAAAGCCTCCCTACTGTAGGCTTTCTGGGAAATGTAAAAGTAAAAGGTTGCTGCCCACTGCAGTATCTAAGGATGGTTTAAGTCACTTCAAGCTCTGATCTCACAATCCTCATAGAAATGTACCTTGAGATTATTTTCAAATACTTCTAATTATGAATTTTTCTGATAAAAAGATAGTCATAAGAAATAATTGAAGGTTGATAGTTAAACCTACAAACAACTTCACATGCAGATGAAAGGTGAAATGGCAATCTGTCCTTTGGCATTATTCATGGGGCTTCTTGGCTAGGATTTAGAATATGAATGGACTTTTCCTCAGATGAAAGCCCATTTATTTTCATTCTTTAGCAATGAATATAGTGGCTTCTTTTAGCTAAGTAAATAACTTTAGAGAAAAATGAAAAGGGATATTTCAAGGTTTGTAGTTTAATAACATCAGATGGCACATGAGTACCATCATTTAAGGCAGGATTTAACATTGAATAATGTATTAATTCACCTCTATGATTTTGATGTTCCACAAATCTAAAACTATGATCTCTAATAAACTGAGATAGCACCTTCACAGAGTTACTAACAATAAAGTATAGTTTGGTGTAAAGCTATTAATGCATGTTTTATTCTTTTATTTCCACTTTTCTCATGAAGAAATCTGCCTAATCTCTTTCCTCACATGTGGAGAAACCTATATTGTTAATAACTACAGAAAGAGTGTGGTGTTTCAAGTCCTGAGTAGATAAGTCTGACTGATGGCATTCCCCACCCTCTAAGTACTGGCATGCAAGATACAAGGTGATCTTCAGCACTGCACATGATGAGAGATGTGTCAAGCCTACACTTGGCATCCAGAATAACTGGTCTCTGTCCACTTGGAATCACTATTGATTTCTCTAATAAAGCTGTCTTTTCATATCAAAGAGCTGTCTTTTCATATCATGTTCATATCAAAGAACATATCACTGTCTCACCTAAAATCCTTCTCAGCACCAACAGTGTAGAGCACATAGCCAACAGTTTGCCACCCATTACCCTTCCTAAAGGGGGTGAGGTTTAGCTCAGTTGGTAGAGTGCTTGCTCTGTGCACTCTGAAGCCCTGGGTTCAATCCCCAGCACACAAAAATAGGAGAAGGATGTGGCAGCCCACTCCTGAAGCAATCCCTAAGCAACCAGCCTTTGAAAACCCTATGAATGCCTGGTGTGCTGGCGCATGTCTGTAATCCCAGTGGCTGGGGAGGTGGAGGCAGGAGGATCACAGATTTGAGATCAGAGATAGTCTGTGTAATTTAGTGAGACCCTGTCCCAAAAAAGTAAAAAAATGAGCTGGACATGCAGCTCAGTGGTACAGCACTTGCAAAGCACGCAAGCACGAGGCCCTGGGTTCAACCGCCAGTACCAAAAAACAACAACAACAACAACAAAAAAACCACCCTATGAATAGCAGAGAAACACTGACATAGTGCTGGGCATGGCAGAGTGTTGGAGAGTGTTTCGTTCTATTGTACACAGGGTCACTATGAATTGGACCCAACTTGACAGCACCTAACAACAACAACCCTTCCTAAGTAAGAGCTGACTAGTCTTCACCTTCCCAGTGTCCTCTCCCAACCCCCATTTGGAATACCATGACCCACACAATGCAACTATTTGTGATTCGCTAACACACCAAGTCCTTTGGTTTCCATACCTTTTCATGATGGTCCTAGAATAATCTCTCCTTTATCATACACCCCCTGCCTGCTAGCTCCTTCTGATTAATACTCAATTATCCTTCAAAGAACAGTTTCTACCTTCTCACAATCAATCCTCTCTTGATTCTTCAATCCTTCAGTGGATTATTTCCTTTTCTTCCCTTTCCCTAATGCTTTAGAACATTGCATATGACTTTATGTAACATTGATTTACACATTATTGGTCTATATTTTTACTACTGAGGCTAAGAAATAAGGAACATGTTCATAAAACTGTAACTGGAGCAACCTGACATATAAAATAGTATAGGAATGAAAATGAATACTCCAAGGACAATCAACTTCTTTGCCTACTAATGAAGGGCTATCAATTAATTATTCATTGTCTTTAGAAATTATGTTCAAGCTTTATGAATGCTTAGAAACAATGACTACTTTCTCTGAATTCAAATTAGTGTTAATATTTAGTAAGACTTCAAGAACAAAAACATTCTCTATTAGGAGACTATCAACATTAACATGTTGCCTATCAACATTACATGTTGCTTGTCAATATAACTATTTTATGGGACTGTGCTAGAAACTTGAGAAGATCTGATCTCATTCATGAAAATTTAGAGTTGACCTCCATCAATAGTTGTTGTTAGGTGCCATTGAGCCAGGTCCGACTCATAGCAACCCTCATAGTGTTTTCAATGGCTTCGGGATTGTTTTGGGAGTGGATTGCCATGTCCTTCTCTTGGTATACCAAGCAGCAAGTCCACAATTGTTCCTGGTCTTTCCTTTGCATGTTTTCATCACGAGAGTGCTTTAATATCTTGATTTTACTAACTCCTTACTCTAAATAGCTGGAAATCCTCTCTCAGATTTACATAAAAGGTTCCTTGATTTCCTGATACATTCAAAAAATAAATAAAACAAAATAACACAAACCCCCAATTGAACAAAACCCCAACTGAACAATCTAATTCAGATATCCTTGGGCAACAGAGTAGAGCAGAGAAGTATCTTTATGTAAACATTTGTTTTTATAGACTTGGAGAAAGAGGAATATTTAAATAAGAACTCCAGAGAAGAATGGACCATGCACTTACCATGTATAGAGAACTAAGTGGGCAGATTAAAAAAAAAAAGAAAACAACTTGTTTCTTTTTCTACAATTGCTCAAGTCTTCACCATGAGCTCTAACCCCAGTAGGAGAAGAGTTGGTAGATTTTAAATATGCCAGCTAACAGTCTCAATGTTTCTGTCTGGCTGGATACAGTAGCTCACGCCTGTAATCCCAGCAGCTTGGGAGGTGGAAGCAGGAGGATTGCAAATTCAAGAAAAGAGGCAGCCTGTGTAACTTAACAAGACCTTCTCTCAAAAACAATGGGCTGTGGGTACAGCTTAGTGGCATAGCACTTACAAAGCATGTACACTCAAAGCCCTGGGTACAAAGCATGCACACGTAAAGCCCCCAGGACCACACACACAAAAAAATACATACACATCCACATAATATATACATATATACATACACATATATGAATTTCCACCTGGGTACTTTTTTGAATGATTCATAATATTTCACATAACTTCACGGTCTTAGATTTTTCTCTCCCTCTCACTCATCCTCAAGATATTATCTATGTGTGAGAGAATGACAGCTCACGTTTTGGTAGCAACTTTGTGGGGAACCTTTACAGACTATCAGAAGGCCTTCTCTGGTTTCTGTCATGAAGTTGCTAATTTTGTGTGCTTTTTGGACTGCACTCAGTTGCAACCAGGCTGGTTTTTCTAAGATTACAGCTTCTTAGAACTCACATCCAAATTCTGGATTTGTAATACCCAGAAGCAGAGCCCCCGGGCTGTGCAGCCTCACTTCCAACTTCAGGACTCAGCTCATCTGCCCCACTCTCAGCACATCTGCATGGCCTCACCGTGACACGTGGGAACATTTACTGTCCCTGGACAACTGCTTAAACTACTAGGAAGATGGGGAGCTTTTGAAACCTCACCCACAGAGTTGTCTCCTTCTATCAGTATATCAGCGTTATTGCTCCAGGCTATGCTGGACACAGCCCCATGCCAGAGGGTTTAGATCCTCCAGGTGTTAGTCTGTTGTTGTTGTTGTTGGGTGCCATCGAGTCGAGTCCAACTCATAGCAACCCTGTGTACAGCGGAACAAACACTCCCCAATTCTGTGCCAGGCACACAATCTTATTTATGTTTAAGCCCATTGTTGAAGACACTGTGTTAGTCTGTTAGGATTACTAAAACAGAATGCCAGAGACTCTGGATTATCAACAACAGAAATTTATGTCTCCCAGTTCTAGATGCTGGAAAATCCAAGACTGAGGCACCAACAGATTCGGTGTCTGGTGAGTACCCATCTCCTGGTTCATGGATAGTACATTTTTACTGTGTCCTCATATCTAAAGAGGGGCGAGGCAGCTCTCTTTGGCCTCTTTTATAAAGACATTAATCCCATTATTGAAGTTTCTGCCTTTATGATCTAATTATCTCCCCAAAGTCTGCGCTTTCAAATACCATCACATTTGGGATTACATTTCAACATAAGAATTTTCAGGGGACACAGTCACCACTATGTAGCACTCCCTCAGATTATTCTGGTGACAGATAGACACTGTAAGGAAGACCATACACAATAAAATGAATGGTCATATTCTCCTCTAGCCAAAATTCTAGGCCAAGAGGAAGAAATTGATGCAAGAGTGTAGATATAGGTACTGGGTTTCTTTATTCCCTTTCTATTTCACTCTCCTTCCTTATATCATTTATAAAGACTCTCCTTTTATTTAAGAGACTTAAATAAAAGGAGACATGGACTTCCCCTAAGCCATAGCATCCTTCTTCCTAAGGGTACTAAGCCTCACAGCTCAGCCTAAAGGTAGAAGAGGTGTTTTCACTAAGGTCTAGAAAAAACTCCATGATCTAGTAGGCTAGCCATGCCTGTTAATATTAAGGGTTACTAAGAGAGTTTTAGAAATAAATCCTGTGTTCATAGTAAAGTCTTGCTAAAAATACTTGTTTTACTGAGGACTCTAAAATATTTTCTCTGAATCTTAAGAATGGAATATTTACCCCAACTTGTTCTTTGCTTTCCTGCTGAAACAAGCCCAACCTTCCTCAAGACAAATGGATGCCCCATTTAGAATAAGAGGGAAAGTTTCACATTGCAGAATGCAAAAGAAAAAGTCACATCAATTCCACTTTTCTAAATATAGTCATTTGTCTGAGTATGGTGGTACAGGCCTGTAATCCCAGCAACTCAGGAAGCAGAGGCAGGAGGATCACAAGTGTGAGGCCAAAGGCAGCCTGCATAACTTAAAGAGACTTTGTCTTAAAATATATCTATGTCTATATCTATATCTATAATATATAATATATATGTATAGATATATATATATATGTATATATGTATGTATATATATGTGTGTGTATGTGTGTGTATATATATATATGGCTGGAGGTGTAGCCCAGTGGGAGAGTGCTTGCAAAGCATTCATGGGGCCCTGGGCTCAACCGACCTATTATTGTTGTTGTTGCTCAGTACCATAAAAATAAAATAAAATATATTCATTTAAGTAGCATTACTCGTGCCCATCTTTTCTCCCCTCCCCTTCTCTTCTTGAAATGAGCTAAATCAAACAATATTACTACACTGGGAAAATTCTTATTTGCTGCATATGTTTAATATACTAGGATACATTTGCTGTCCTAATCACATTCTGAGAAAGAACAGGATGTTGAGGTGGTTAAAAGTACAATCCAGGTACTAAGTCATAGAGACTTGAATAAAAATTCCTGTCCTAACACTTATTTCCTTGAGCAAATCATTTTCTTTTCCTAAGGCTCCATTTTCTCATCTCAAAAATTAAGACAATAACATTTAAATGATAGTATGGTTGTGAAGATAACATCAGTCATTTCAGTATTAATGTGCTCAAAATCATACTGTAGATTTTCTGCCCTCCAGAACTATTCCTTCAATCTTTCAATCTCAATAAATGGCAACTCCTTCCTCCAAATATTCAAGGCAAAAACATGCCAATCATGTGATGCTCCTTACTCTTACTTTCATATCATATTCTAATTCTCAGGAAATCCTTTTTAGCTAAATACGCCTAGAATCTGATGACACCTTGTCATCTTCGCCTCTAGCACCTTTGTCCAAGGAAAATTGATCACTTCTTAGTTTAGGCAATAGTAGATATTGAATCATAATAGCTCATTTGTTTAACACCAAAGAAATGACTTTTCACTCTTGATCAGTAGCTGTGATCCAAGCAGCATTCCAGGGTCCAGCCTCCTACATCCTATGGCTGAACGTCTTCAATGCGGACATCTACAGCTGAAGAAGGAAGGAGCAGGGAGAATTGCATAGAAGCGATTTTGTGGGCCAGGTCTGGAAGTGGCCTGCCTCGTTCTTACTCATGTAATATTAAACAGAGCGAAGTCAGATGGTCATACCTAACTACAAAGGTGGCTGAGAAAGAATCTAGCTTTATGCCCAGGAGAAAGAGGAGACAGCTTAGTAAACAGCTCACCAATCTCTGCCACTCTCAATCTAGACACAAATTGCAAGCATTTTCTAATTGGTTTTCCTGCCTCCACCTTTGTGTTTTTACAATTTTTTTCTCAACATAACAATCTGATCATCCTTTAAAAACTGAATTCTAATCATGTCTCTTCTTTGTTCACATCTCTCTCATTTATTCCAACATTCTCATGACCTTGAAGCTTGACATGATTGACCTCCACTCACCTCTTTGTTTCATTTCCTACCATTCTCTCATTTGCTTACTCCAATATGGTCACACTGGTGCCATACCTTCCTGCAAATGTGCAGAGTAGGACTCTCGCATTTGCACTTATTCTCCCTAGAACATTCTTCCCCTGGGAATTCCCTGGGCTTACTCTCTTATATCCTTCAAGTTTGTATTGACATATTAGCTTATCAAAGTCTTCCTTAAGTAGCCTAAGATGGCACCCATAATCCCATCTCCCCCCATTCCCCTAATGTGTGTGTTACCACGCTTAACATTTGTCTCTTTGCTTAATGCCTCTCTCCCAAAATTGGAATGACTTCTCTCATTGGAGGAGAAAATTTGTTTCCTTTATTATTATATTTAATATATTATATATTTATCTCTTAATGCTTCTCTTTCAATATTAGAATGCTTTTTCTCATGGGAGAAGAAAATTTGCTTTATCTGCACCCCTTGGAATTAAGAAGAGTGTATAAAGCAAGGGCTCCATAAATGTTTCTTAATGAATAAAAAAATGGATGAATTGTTTAGCATATTGCCTGGCAAAAAGTAATCAATAAATGACTTATTGTTATGATACCAAGTTTTTCTCTTAGACTAGAAAGCATATTGTTTTTTGCTTTATTTTATTCATATTTGAATTTTCATAATTTTTCAAAAAAGATGCACAAATGGAAGACTAATTTCTTCCTCATTCTCTGATTATTCTTGACATAACTCTATTGTTTCAATTTTTCACTTTTACACTTCTGCTTCAATACAGTTAAATGCTCTATGCCTGTAGAATGAGGTGGGAGTTGGGTGCAGATAGGCAAAAAGGAGGGAAATAATTTATGATTCAACACAATGCTAAAATGTGAAAAAAGTGAACAACCATATTTTACGCTAAAAGGGAATAATAAAACATGAAAGTCATAACTAAATGTAACTATTTCTGCTTGATTCAGTCAAAATAGTTTATAGGTATAAACAGGGCCTCAATGTATTAAGCTAAAATAAGATGAGATAAATGTGCCTCTTTTTTGCCATTTATAGAAAAAGCTAAGAGCATTTAAAGAATATCTCATACTTTTATTAAGCATAGTATTGCAGTAGATATAGCTTGTAGAGAAGAAAAAAAATCTCACCCGCCAATAGTCTTAATCAGGGGTCAAAAGTGGCTCTACACTAGGAGTTCTGAACTGTAAAAAAGATATTAAAATGTGACTTTCAATTAGCTCATAAGTGAGCTTTAATACTCTGTGTCTTCAGAAATGGCATCTTTGATTCCTCAAGTAATTGCTATGTCAAAGGGCAATTGGAGGCTACTCAGAAAGTTTCAATGTCTAGTTTTATTCACAACTAAGCTAATTTCTGGTGAAAAATAAAAACATAACAGACATCACTTAATTTTCTTTTTCCCTTTCTTTCTTTCTTTCTTTCTTTCTTGCTTTCTTTCTTTCTTTCTTTTCTTTCTTTCTTTCTTTGTTTCTCTCTTTGAGGCGTCACACATGTTAGGCAAGTGCTCCACTAGTGAGCTGCACCCCCAGTCCCATTTTTATTATTTTTGTTTTTGAGGTAGGGTCTCCCTAAGTTGCAGGTTGCCTCAAACCTGTGATCCTCCTGCCTCAAACTCCAGAGGCACTGGGATTACAGGCATGCACCACCATGCCTAGCAACATCACTGAATTCTTGACAGGTAAGAGAACATCCTTAAGAAATCCTGAGAGTTTTATTTATTTTATTTAACTTTGTTATTGTTATTATTGTTGCTTTGAGATAGGATCTTGCTCCCTAGCACAAGCTGGCCTTGGACTTGTGATCCTCAAGCCACAGTCTCCAGAATGCTGGATCACAGGTGTGTACCACCACACCCAGCTAGGAAATCCTGAGAGTTTTAAACTGGTGATATTAAAACTTAATATTCATTTTACAGCTTTATTCAGAAATACCAAACATTCAAATCAATGAGATTGTGTGTGTTTGTGTGTGTGTGTGTGTGTGTGTGTGTGTGTGTGTGTGTGTGTAGGCACTTGGGTTGGGGTAAAGGGGTAGTTGAGAAATCTTTTCCAAAGCCCACTATTAGTGAACATGTATTTTGAAATAGGATATGGATCACACTGATTTTCAAAAAGTTTTTGAACCTCTACTTCTGGGGCAAAGTAGTATTTTCAAAGGAAGGGACCGTATGTTCAGAAGCCATAAGAGCCTTCTTATATCATCTATTTACTAGGTACCCAGACTTCTCATCAGATACCTTCAGGCAATAGCAATAAGAACCACCTACTCTCACTCAGTGGTCCTCTCCTCTAGGTTTCCTTTTGCCTAAATGACAGGCAAGCCCAACCTCAGAGAAGAGTTTAGGTCACAGCCAGGTTGAATTTGCAGAATGTCACCTCAAAGTGGAGTCAAGGAAGGGCAAAGAGACATCTGCAGAGGAGAGAGAACATGATCACCCACGTGGAGTTCTGAGCACAAAATGGGTAAAATGTCCATTCCACAGAGTTACTGTTAGGCACAAAACCTAAAGTTTCACATCCCAGGGACAAGTTAAAAAACAAGCCTGGTCATAGGGGCTGGTTGATATGGAGATCCTGGAGTCAGAGGATTGTAGAACAAGGCCAACCTTCACATGCTGAGGGTAAGGAGGAAGAGGAGGATCAAGGGCAGGAAAGAGAATGGGTGAGAGCATGAACACTTTGAGAAGTTGCCAAGGGCTGGCCTCCATTGCAGCCCTGTGGATCACTTGTCTCAGAGGAAGAAGGTTTCAGAAACAGATTTCCAGGCCCCACCCTAGACGTCCTGAATAGAACCTCTAGAAGAGCTTTGGAATTTGGTCTTTAAACATAGCCCCCCCCTCCCCAAATATCTTAGGCAGAGTTACATTTGTGTGTTAAACTTTTCACCTGTATTGTTTCACTTAATCTTCCAACACTTCTATGAAGCTGCGGGTACTATTATTATCCCTTCCCTACTGACAGGAAACTGATTTAGAGAGGCTGCCTGACAAGTGCAAGGACAAAAGATGTGTGGCAAAGCCAAAATATCAACTCATTCTGATTCCAGACTCTGTGATTGCAATCATGCTAAACCAGAGGTCCTCAAACCTTTCCTATAAAAGGGACAGATAGAAGACATTTAAGATATGTGGGCTATATAGTTTTGGCTGCAACTAGTCAACTCTTCCATAGACAACATATAAACAGATCAACATGACTGGGTGTTCCAATGATACATTGCAAAAATAGGTGGCAGGTCTGAAAACACGTGTTGTAGAAAAAGCATTACTTTCCAGAGTGTGAGGTTCAGGATATTGCCATCCTAACAGCTTGTAAAAACACAGAATCTTACCAGGCATGATAGCACACAACTCTAATCCTTGCACTTGGGAGACTGAGGCAGGAGGATTGCAAGTTTGAGGCTACACAGTTCCAGGCAGATCTGGACTTTACAGCCAGATCCAGTCTCAAAATACCAAAGAGAGAGGGAGCGAGGGAGAGAGAGAGAGAGAGAGAGAGAAAGAAAGAGAGAGAGAGAGAAGCAGAATCTCATGTCTCACTTTGGACTTGTTGCATCAGAATCATAACTTAACAAGGTTGCTACACGATTTTTTTTTATATTCTACGTGATTTTTATGCACTTGTAAGTATGAGAAAGGTAAGGCTTCCACCAAAACTGCCTTTATTGAATTTATTGACCTTCCTCTAAGAAGCATGAACTCAGCTTCTGATAGTGAGTGTGCTGATTATCTCCTAGATAAGTTTAAAAAATAAATGAATAAAAATCACTAATCAGCTGGCTGTGACGGTGCATGCCTGTAATCTCAGCACTCAGGAGGCTGAGGCAGGAGGATGGATATTAATCAAGTAAAAAAATCAACTAGATCAATTACCTTTTTTTTTTTTCAATAGTAGGGGGTAGAACTCAGGACTTCATGCATGCCAGGCCTGTGCTCCACCACTGATACTTAATGCTCTACCCTTTTTTAAATTTTTTGTTTTCAGACAGGTCTGGCTAGGTTGTACACGCTGCCTCTGGCCTAGAACTTGTAACCTTCCCATTTTAGCCTTCTGAGACACTAGGATTACAGGCATGTACCACAGCATGTGGCTCTATCACTTACTCTTACTATTGCCTTTATTATTCTTTGTCACATATAAATAATCAGTAGTCATCTCCCAAAAAGTGGGGAGTAAGAGTGAGACTATTATTTTTAACACCTTATTTGATATAAAATTAGAGAGAAACTTCAAGAATAGTATAAGTATCTGCTTTGTACTTAGAATAACAAATTTTTACATGTTGACCTCATTTTCTATATTATCTCTCTCTCAAGATAGATGGATTTTTTCTCTTTCTCTAAAACCATATGAGAGTAAATTGCAGAAGTCTTGCCCCAGCATGCCTAAATACTGAAATGTGTATTTCCTAAGATAATTATCTTACCTAACTGAAGTCCAATTATCAAAATCAAGAACTATAGTATTAATATACTATCTAATCCATTGCCTATATTCAAATTTTATCAATAGTCTTATCCAGGGATGTACATTGTATTTACTTATGGTACCTCTTCAGTTTCTTTTAATCTAGAAAAGTTCCTCAGTTACTCTTTGTGTTTCTTGATCATATTTTCAGAGATTATGTGCCAGTTATTTTGTAGAATGCCCTGCAAGTGGTCTTTTCATATGTTTCATCATACTTAGATGTAGACTTTTCATTTTGAGTAGCAATAGTACTAAAGTGGTATTGTGTTCTTGTTACATCAGATTAGATGATGCCACTTTGTCCCCATGCTGTTAATAATAGCTTTGGCCTCTTTGTTAAGGTGATATCTGTAAATTTATCTACTATGGAGTTACTATTTTTCACTTCACAATTAATAAGTAATTTGTGAGGAAATACTTTGTAACTATGTAAATATCCTATTCCTTGTCAAATTTTTGGTACTAGTTTAAGCATCCATTGATGGTTTTCTAGCTCTACCTCTCATTCAGGTAGTAGTTATAATTCTGTTGTAAGAAAAGGCTGTCCCTTCTCTCTCATTTATTCATTCATTATTTTATATTATTATGGACTGATAGATGCTCTGAAGCAGTGTTTATTATCAGTCAATGTAACCCTAATGCTCACAAAAGATCTAAAGATTGAGAATACTATATGAATGAGAAAAGTAATGTCTAATGAGGTTACTTACCTTACCCAGGGTCATACAATTAGTGAAGGACAAAAATCCTCTCTCCAAACACACGTAGGATTTTCTTGATACCAATAATCTCCAAATCTGGTGAATGTGTGCTGACTGAATTATCTAAATGTGAATCACTTGGGAAACCTGTTAAGATGGTGCTTCCAGGTCTCATCTCCAGAGATTCTGATTAATTACCTTTTATATAACACTTTGCACTTTGTACAGCAAAAAAATAAATAAATAAATAAAATAAGTAAAGAACTTGAAGAGTACTTTCTATGTACTTATCTGATTGCTTTTTAGAAGGAAAAAATATATCTTTGATTCTAAGATCACGTGTTATAATGTGCCCCATCAATTTGATCCCAGTTTTTAAAGTAAATTAAGTATCAATGCCACATTGAATGCACATGTTAAATGTGTACATTCTAGTTGCTTCAGATTTAAGAAGGATTAATATATGAAAAATATGAATCTTAAGCCTGTGGAAATAAGAATAGAAGCATTTGGGGGATTATAAGACTTTATATGTGTGAAATAATTAAGGAACTATTCTGCTTCATGGAAGTTACATTAATTTTTATTGGTTATTTATTACATCATATAGTAACAACTCCCCTAAGTGATAGCCAACTCAATGAGGTCTGTCTGAGTATTTAATTAGCGCTTACATTAGCTAGAAGAAGTCAGCATTAGCAAGATTGTTATGCTGATTCTCAACCACTAGTGACATTTTGGATCAGATAATTTTTTGTTGTCCTGTATATCATACAGGTGATGGTGAACATCATCCCTGGCCTCCATCCCCTACATGTCATTATCACCACCTACCCAAGTAGTGACAACCAAAAATGTTTCCAAGCTAAATAATGCTGGAGGATGAAATTATCCCTGATTGAGAACTAGTTGTCCTAGATTAAATGTTGTTGTTGTTAGGTGCCTTCAAGATGGTGTCTGACTCCTAGTGACCCTATGTACAACAGGTGAAACAGTATTGTTAATGCTTCTCTGCTATTCATAGGGTTTTCAGTGGCTGATTGGATTTTGGAAGTGGATTACCAGGTTATTCTCCCAAGCCTACAGCATCTGGTGTTCCCAGGGGGTTTCCCATTCAAGTACTAACCAGGCCCCACCCTGCTTAGCTTCTGAGATCTGACAACCACCACCGAGATTGGACACCACAATGGTACAGCTGCAGGCTACTATATTAAATAGAGGCCCCTTAAAAAGATAATTTCATCAGAAACTAACCTGTACATGTGAACTTATCTAAAAAAAAAGTGGGGAAGCTTTGGAGATAACAGTTAAGAGTGCAAGGTAAAAGTAATCCAGATTTAAGGTCTACCTAGTTTCTTTATGAGACAAAGGTAGAAGTCAGTATTAAACTACCACAGCCAATGAAAGCCTCAGCCACCAGAACAGGAAGTGGTAAGGCAGGATTCTTCCCTGGAGCCTGTATACAGAGTGTGAGTATGCCCAAGCCTTGATTTTCCACTTCTGGCCCCCAGAATTTTGAGAGAATAAGCTTCTGGTTTTAAGCCTCTGAGGGTGTAGTAATTTGTTAAAACCACCCTAAGAAATTAATTGCTGCTGCCCCCCAAAAAGGAGGATTTTAATTCATATTAAGTACATAAATACTTAGTTGTGATTATAATTTAATTTTATGGACAGTAGAAACATAGTTTGTGCTAGCAGAAAAAGAGCATTCTTGGGAAGGATATTGAAATATTTGAAATAAATAATAGCTGACCAGTCAAACTTTGCAAAGGTTGAAGATTCATTTAAGTTTTAGGAAGGAAGGAAGGAAAAGGAAGGAAGAGAAGTGTTTACACACTGCCTTCACTCTCTTCTATGATTTCTCTCTTTTCTCTACATAATAGCATGTTCTACATGGTGAGGACCAAGGTCACCTATGGTGTTCAATATTCACATCTGGAAAAGCCGACAGACAACAAGTCTCATTTGTCTGCCTTTTTTTCCAGTTTTTAAACTCTAAGAACAAAAACACGTTGACCCAGGGGCTAGGGTTGTAGCTCAGTAATAAAGTATTGCTTAACATTCACAAGGCTCTTGGTCGAATCCGCAGCATCACAAGAACAAAAATAAATAAATAAATAAATATATATATATATATATATATATATAAAACATTGACCTAATCTTGGTCCAATGCTCCCCCTAGAATAACCAACTCTGGCAAGGGCAGGGCACGGTCACATAAAAACTTTATATTCCAACCAGGAGCAATGGCACACATCTGTAATGCCAGCAACTCAGGAGACTGAGGCAGGAGGATTGATGGGAATTTGAGGCCAGCTTGATCTACATAGTGAGTTCCAGGTCAGTTTGGGCTACACAGCAGGACCCACTGTCAAGAAGAAAGAAAAAGAAAGAAAGAAAGAAAGAAAGAAAGAAAGAAAGAAAGAGAGAGAGAGAGAGAGAGGAGGAGGGAGGGAGGGAAGGAAGGAAGGAAGGAAGAAAGAAAGGGAGAGAAAGAGAAAGGGAGAAAGAAAGAAGAAAGCTTGAACAACTACTCAGGGATCCTCAAAACAGAACTGTTTCAGACTGATTAAAATGACCAAGTAGATTGTCATCCTCTTTTAAATGAGAAGCAAAATGAGGGTGAAATTTTAAATTCTCCTCTATTTAGTCTCTCTTTTTTATTAATCCATTATATCCAGCCCGTAAAGGCCCTGAATTTCATGCCTCATCAGTTTTAGTACATCGGGTCCTTTCCCAGCCTGTGCTGACAATGCAGGTCCTTTGTCTCTGTGCCCTATTGGATTACAGAGATTAGCGGATACATTTCCTAGTATCAGCCCTTTTAGGACTTTGAACTGCACCAACCTAAAATGGAGGTGATGGCCACAAATGATGGAATTTAGCGCCTCACTTGGACACTGCAAATGAGACTATAATTAGTAATGTCTATCTCTTTCCACCAAAAGGAAATTTGTCTCATAGTACACTGTGAATGAAGAATATTTTTCCTAAATCAACAGATGCTCTGAAATGAAGAGAGTAAAGAGTGATATTTTAAAAATATGCTTTTATTGTGTTTTATATGGTTGACTCCTCTAATGAATAAAAAGCCCTTTGTTCAATGTTCGGTTGTTACAATGGTGGATTCAAAGACATGTTCCTGAGTCGGACAGAGGAGGCTGCTGTGCACACAGGTCATATTCTCCCTTCGGGACCCAGAGGCTCATTTTTCTAGCTGCTGGGAGTACAAGGTGCTGGCTGCTCCCACTTGAGTCTCCTGCCAGAACTTGCCCTTGACTGAAAGGAACAGCTTCAGTCCAGGTTATCTGGTCTTCTGGGAGTGGCTTGCATCCCGTGATTCATCCTGGATGCAGGGCACAAAGGACTGACCACCTTGCATCTATTTGGGACAGCTCTGAAGGCCCATCCCAGGTCCAGTGTTCCCTGTGTGTGAGATAGGCTGAGGTCCCAGTCACACCTCCCACACAGGACAACTTCGCCCTCTGCTCTGTCTTGGTGCTGGCTCATTGGCTATCCCATGCATGTTGTTCCCACAAGCATGCCCCAGCTAAGCACTTGTGTGCATCTCTGCCTCTGAATCCCCAAGGCTCCTACCCTAAGACCAAGGATCACAGTAAGCAATGGATCTGAGACCACCAAGGAAAATGTTCTGGCAAAACTGTGTGCTTGAAAAGTGTTCTCCACCAACCCTGAAGCTGCCTCACAGCAATAAGATGAGTGAATATTTGAGCTTCTGTACCATCTCTGATACTCTAAAAGGAAAGTAAACTGAAAAGGAAGAAAAGCAAGTAGAGAGAAAGGAGATGGAAGAAAGAAGGGAGCAAGGGAGAAGCAGAGATTATAGAAGTGACCCAAGAACATTCTAACTCTGTTTTGTAGTTTTACATTTTTGTGAGTTCTTTTTAAGTCACTGCAATAGCTATTTTTAGAGTCTAATTACTATTCATTGGGTACCTATCGTGCTGGCTATTTTACATATGCTATTTCTAAATCAAAAACAATGCTCCAAGGGAAATATTATTATCAGAGAGGTTAAGTGATTCACCCTAGGGCACAGAGACTGTAAATAACAAAATAGGAAGTTAAACCACCTTTGACTCTGAACCCCGGGCTGTGTTCTCACTAAGTCAAGGTGCCCCCGTCTTCCAGTGAAGAACACCAATCCATACCAGGAGCAAATTTGTGACTTTTTTAAAAAAAGATAGCTGCTGTATTGCTTGCAACACTTCTAGCAAGTAACTGAAACCCAATTCAAACTTGTTTGTTTGTTTTTGTGGCACTGTGGGATTGAATCCAGAGCTTCATGTATGCTCTTGCAAATGCGCTATCACTGGGCTGCATCCCCAGCCCATATTTTTTTAACTTTTCTATTTTAGTTTGAGACAGGCTCTTCCTGAGTTCCTCAGGCTGCCTCTGGCCTCAAACTTGTGATTCTCCTGCTTCAGCCTTCCAAGTCTTTGGGATTAGAGGCATGAGCCACAATGCCTGGCTTCAAACTAGTTTAAACATTGAGAAAATAATTTATTATGAGTGAACATACTGAGATGTGTCATAGGACACAAAAACAGATTATGACTTAATCCCAGAAAAAATAGTATAACCAAGGATAGAAAAACTGAGGATTCACTTTTTCTACCAGTTCAGACCACTTCTGCCACATGTGGGAAACATTACAGCCAACATCTCTGGAACTTTACAGCTCTGAATAGTAAAATTGGCCTATTTTCTTTGTCCCAAGAGAAAAAAATCCCACTTTGTTAGCAAACCCTGAACCAATCACCCCTGTCCAGGAGCAGAGTTATAATGTAACATGTTCATCTCTCCTGCATGTTTCTTGTAGATAGAAGCAACAAGAGAGAGACCATTCTAGAAAATGGGGCAGGAAGAGAAGAGGCTAATAAAAAACACCACATAGACTTATCATATGTATTTATAATTTATAGGCTGGAAACTTTGTATACTGTGAAACTCTCTGGCTTTCCTTAAGTAGCTCTCAAGCATATCGCCATACAACTTGGTAATTCAGTGAAAAATAGCAGGTGGGGTTTAACTTAGAAAGAAGCTAAACTTACACCCTTATCATCACAGAATTTCTTCATTGTAAGATCCAAAGGAAGCAGAGTTAAAAAGAGCAGGAAGGAAAGTCTGGTCTATTTTGGAAACTAAACCCTTCCTTACCAAAGCAGGAAATTAATTTCTTCCTGATCATGATGGCTGAAGGAGATTGAATAGAAAGAGTAGGTGATGAAAATCTTAAGATACGCTTTTCTGATGGCATTGTGCATGAAATCCTCAGAGAAATTAAGCAGAGTTTATACTTCATGTGGAACTAAGTTCGTAATCAGAAATATACTTTACTCACATGTACGTCAAAATATTTCCTCTCCAGATTGGTCCAAGAGAGGCTCCCAGGGGGAGACATGGTCTCTCTCATGGCCCTATTGGTAGACCTAGTTCCAGACCCACCTTCAAGGTACAAAAAAGGACAAAAAAAGCATTCCATTCTCTCCTCCCTACAAGGACTTGAGGTTGAAAATAACCATTTGTTTCCTCTGTGACGTGTATGGCTGATACTATGCATAGGCATACAGAACTGGCTGCCTGCATTATGGGTAAATTAGACACTTCTCTTGTTTAGCAATACCAGAATCAACCTTCTACAGATACCCAGCTGCAATCTGGCTCCTTCCCTCTCCCCAACATACCTGTGTGTCACATGCACCCCACATGAATGCACTGGAGATAATTACCCCTCCTGAACCTAGTGTTTGATCCTTATCACCACAAAAATGGTAGAATGTGGCAATCCACTCCCAAAGCAATCCCAAAAATTTCAGCCACTGAAAACCATATAAGGGTTGCTATGAGTGGAACCCAACTCCATGGCACTTAACAACAAAACAACAAGAACCACTATAGACAATGCAATGTATTTGGGGTTGAGTCGCTTTTCTTTTCTTAAAATGATTTTTTCATTTATATTTCACTGCTACCAATTTTACTAACAGAATCAAGAGTCCAGATAAGCAAAATCACACTAGTAATAATCTCAATTCATTCTCCCAATCAGAGACAAGGTCTTGCACATACTTTGCAAGTGCTCTACCACTGGGCTGCACCCCCGACCACTTTTTTTATTTTTTATTCTGAGTCAGGGCCTCATTAAATTATGCAGGCTTCCTCTGGCCTCAAACTCACAATCCTCCTGCCTCAGCCTCACAAGTTGCTAGGATTGCAGGCATCTACCTCTGTGCCTAGCCCGACCAAAGACTCCCAAAAGTACTATATTTTCAAGCTGTTGGTTAGATGATCTCTCTGGAGACATGCTTGCTACCTGTAGGGATTTTTTATTTTTTTAGCCCAAAGGAATAGGATAAAAACACCATTAGGTAGTTTTACTTATTGCTATTCCTTTGTTTCCAGATCCATTATCACCAAGTTATCACCAAATTCATGATCTTTTATTGAAAGAAATATGATACCACTTATGCAGTTCTAAAGTTGAAGAACAATCTAAGTGGCATTGTTTTTAGGAAGAAAGCTGCAAAACCTAGATAATGATGTAGCCATATTCAAAATATTTAAATAAAATGAACATTAAATCATTTGGAGGAGTAGGGACACAAGTAATTGCCTAAATTTTGGAGTTCCCCCTAAGAGATGACTGCCATCCTACAAAATAGCTTACATGTCAGAAGAGAAACATGATATGTTAGAAAATGTTATGGGGAGTGATCTAATACAGTGATATTTCACTCTATTAACAGAGGGCAGCGATTGTGAGCCCATAAACAATCCAAACTATGGGCTGAAAATATCCTACCAAAATTGACCCCTGGCTGCCATTGGTCCACAGGAAATCTTCCTAGAACAAGCTCTGTCTGAAAATATTTCCCAGAGGAGGCAATATACAGTGGCCTCCCAAAGATTCAGAGAAAAACATCGTCTTTGGTAAATTTTGCTGCCAAGCTGGGAAAGCTATATGAAGAGTCTAATGATTGTTTTCTTGCTGAAATGTCCTCTACAGCAGAGGTCGATCATCTGCTTTCTCCATCAGACAGCTAGAAATAATAAAGATGTACAGGTAATCTCCTTTTATATCTCACCAAATTTCTGAGGTCAAAGCATTTATGCAGTGAGGTCTTTCAGTACCATTTACCGTGAAAATATCCAATATCAAAATAATTCTGAATCTCAAAACCAATTTGAGTTTTAATCTGAGTATTCAGGGTATTCACCCTTGATATTGATGCATCCAACCACCAGCCCACCTTAAACTGGCCAAATTGATGAGTCAGTGACATGAAATAAAAGACCGCAATGTACTGTCACCACTGTTTGTAATGACTGTGTTTTGCTTTTCTCATTATTTCTTCAGTACAGAACTCTGAGAGAGTGAACTGGGATGTATTGAAAAACTTGAAGGCCTCTAGCTCTTATTATTACCAGTCTTCCCTATTTCCAACAATGTTAGGTGAGATGGTGAGAAGGTTGGGGAGATAAGTAGGGCCAAGAGGGGTGCATGCCAAAAGGTGGAGCATGAAATAGCTGACCATCAATATGTACTGAACAAGACCACCTTTGGAGTTAGTTAAAAAGACATGAATTTTAATTTCTAGCTCCACTACCTCTTAATGGTTTTCTCTCTGAGCACCATTTCCAAAATGAAGCTAAAACACTCTCCTTTTTGAGTATTAAATATGATGTTGGATGTGGAAGAGGTACTTAGCATTGTGATTTGGCCTACAGTAAGTGCTCAATAAATCTAAATTACTTCTACTCTTTTTTGAATCTCTACTGATACTGTCCTGAACTGAAGCCGATTTGTCTAGTGCCCCACACATACCTGTTGGGTCTGCATCATGGTTTTGCACTTACAGCTTCTGAAAAGGTGCTACCAGACAGCTGAACCTTAAGGAGCTATGCCAACATTTTAAGTAAAACCTTGGAAGATACTTTCAATTGCCCCAAGAGACACATTCTCCCTCTTCCTTGACAGTACAATTTTGTTAAGATATCAAGTAATGATGTGTTTAAAAAAGACTGACTCTTCTATAGAGTTTCACAGGGACTGGATGAGCTGAATCATGATTAATCCACTCCTCTTTGCTAGTGAATGGTCGCAGGATGAGCACGAGACCCAATTCTGGCTGATGAGATGTAAGAAGAGATTTGGTAAATGGTGTCTGGGGAATATTTTCCTTCCCAAATAAAAAGAGAGAGAGATAATGCAGGAAACATGGCCACTAATGCTTCTCTCCTCACCTGATCGTCTGCTCTGCCTTTAGACTTTGCCACATGAGCATCTGGTGTTTAGTCTGGGCAATACAACATTGTGACACCCACTGTGAAAGGAAATGCCCAGAGGAAAAAGCAGAATCATAACCCTTGACATGAATGAGCTATTGTGTTAAGCAATCCTGCAACCACCAAACTCAAGAGTTCTTATCAAGGCTGACTCTTTCTCTCTAGCAGCCCACTCTGGTCTGTGTAAGAACATCTCCTTTCCTGTTTCTTTCAATAAATTCATTCTTCTTTCTGCTTTTAACAAAAAGAGTTCTTATCAAGTGAGATGCAAATCTTTTAATTAGATTTTCTGTTTCTTGCAGCTGGGAATGTCCCAGCTGACATGCATCCCATCTCTTGCACTCTTCTGTAATGTTTACTGACCACAGGGTCTAGACTTGATGGTGTCACTTTCCAGTCTACATCTATCCCAGCTGTCTATCCTTTTCTATGTCAAGATGCCTGTGAGACTGTCTTTTGTAGCCTTACACACTTGAACCACCCAGTCATTCAAAAAATTCCTGATTAGGCTTATGATTGGCTTCCTTTCTTTCTTCAAAACACTTAATACACCCCTTTAAAGCAACCATTGTGTTTTAGAGGATATGTATTAATTTTTTTAAATAGTATTTTCAGAAAATCTTCAATACTTTGATGTATTTGGACAGTGGCATAGGTGAAATACCAGTCTAAAGGGAATTTTAATCTTGGCAAAATATGTAGCACAAAGCAGTAAACTTTATCTCCAGATAGAGAAGTTAGAGGAGGAAATCATTAACAATGTTGGCATACACAACGAATGTTCCTTGTTTTAAACAGATTTGGATATCATAATATCTGTAATGAATTTAACATGGTAGCAAATTCTTTGCCTCTGACTTATATTAATTGAATGTGATGGAAGTAATACTGTGTAGTTTCCAAGACCAGGCATAAGGAGATCTGTAGCTTCTATGTTCACATTTGCAGTGGTCCCACTTGGAATCTCAGCTTTAATACTGTAAGAAGTCCAATTCATATGAGGGATCAGATAGAGGAAAGCATGTGTGCTCCTCTAGATGGCCCCAGGTGAGCTCCTAGCCAACAGCCAGCAAGCCAACGATTAGTCCTGAAAATAAGCAATTTCAGATCCTGCAGTTCAGGCCAGCCTCTGGATGACTGTAGCTCACCCAGCTGAGGCGAGTTACTGCACATAAGGTGAGCTGTATTAAGTACTAGCCACTGTTTTAGTCTGCTAAACCTTAAAGTGGTTTTGTTACATAGCAATAGATTGTTGGAACAATATCTTAGCATATAGAATGAGTTATCCAGTGATGTACTGATGAACTGGTTCTCAGGAGGAAGGAGGAAAGGGAAACAAATCCTAATTGTAGTACTTGCCAATTTCCATGGTATAAATGCCACCCCCAGACACACCCATGACCAGTTTCAAGATACTAACATGATGCCAACTTGTATAACTTGTATAACTCCTGAAAATTTATTAGCTCTCCCTACAAAGTTATCCCTACAAAAGTGATATTTATTTTACCATATAGATTGGTGTCTCAGACTTTTCTATTGTGCAATTCTAGTAGCAATAACATATCCCATAGTGCTTTTTGTTTTATAAATCACCTTTTTCACACATAATCTATTCTAATTTTTGTAAGAACCAACAGCAATATTTATTACATGATAATATAAAAGATAAAGATACCAAAACTTAAAAGAACAACTTGCCAAACTTGAGCACTGATCTGTTCTCTCCATAGTCAGATTCTGCGTTATTGCACAAATTTTACATTATAAAGCCCTCCACTTCTTCCACCTATTATGAGCCCTTTCCCTCTGCATTTTCTAATATTGAGAGTTTAAAACCTTTAAATACAAAGGGATCAGAGGCTACAATTCATTCTATATATTTAAATAAAGGTTCTTTCTGGGTAACCATCCAACAAATCAGTTAAATCCATTTACAAGTCTACGTTAGCCTGCTTTTTACCCACTCTCAAGCTCAAAGCAAATTGTATTCTAAGTCCATGCTTTGAAGAAGTCTAGTAATACAGAGAGTTATCTGTGGGAGGTCTGTTCCTTGTTTCCAAATAATCATTAAGAGGACATATGGTGACTTGAATTCATACCAACATTTTTGAGCCTATTCATTTTTTTCTTAAATGAACTAACGGGTAACATGAACTTGTAAGCATTTTCAAAACTCTTCCATATTAGAGTTTGATCATCCCAATTCTCATGACATGAATAAAGATTTGAGTGAAAAAAAAAAAACCTTTGCAAATAGATAGCCAAATCAAGCATGCCAGGTTTAGTGTTTGTGTTATATGTGTTCTCACAGGTTAAATGCTTCTGATGGTAATCTATCATTTAAAAATTACATTTTAGCATCTCCTTTTCTACCATTTGCAAATCACAAACATGACTTATGGAAAACAATTTACTTCAGTGGCTGAGCTCTCCAGATGCCTGTAATTTGATTATAAATTTAGAATATACTTTGTGTGGGCAGGGAGTATGTGCTAAAAAAGGACAGTTGGAAGGGAAAGAAGGTAGGGACTACAGTATGTCTTTCCTAAGTAAGTAACAAAGGTTAGCATTACCTATTTACATTTACTTCTTCAGCATTTGAAAGCCTATATATATCAAGGGCAAATTTTCACCATCTTGGTAACATTAGTCCCAGTAAATACTATTCCATGTGTGCCCCAGAGGAAAGGATCAAATTACCCTGACAAACTTAAGACAGTTGAGAGATTTTGGTAATTCTCTCTTTCTCTCTCTCCCCCCACAGCCCATCTAGACAGTATAAATTGCTCTTTAAGAAAGTTATAATGTAATGAAATTAGGTTATTCTTCAACAGTCAGTGATTATTCAACCTTTTGAAAGTATACTATTATAGTATACACAATAGTAAAATCTTTTCCTTTGTGTTTTTGGAGAAGGGGAAAGGGATTTCTTAAAAAGCTATTGAGTTCAGCCTTTAATAGGATTTGAGAAGTACCAGACTTGAGGGTGGTAAGTTGATGCCATTAAGAAAATTCAATAATATTCTTATTTTCCTATTATCATGGAGGCATCTGCTGCTTGGGGAGAAATAATGAGGTGAAGGTTTCTTTCCTATATATCAGTACTGTTCTGAACTCTTTTGGAAACTGTTTCTGGCAGCAGCAGAAAACAAGTGTAATGCCACAGGTCAAGAACAGATTGTATTCTGTGTAACTAGACATACTGACTCTTGACTGACCAGTCTTTAAGTGGAAAGTTGACATTTGGCTCTCTGACACAGTTCGGGTCTGACAAAGCAACATCATCTTCTCCAAGAGGGTCAGAATGTCTAGAAAATCTCAGCTATTTACTACTGAGACGATGTGCAGAGCCATAGGACCTGTGTACTTTATACCACTGCAATCTCTTCTCCCTTCTAGTCATTCTTGTAAAACTAGTAAAACTAAACTAAAGACAAAACTAAACTAAACATTCTAGTAAAACTAAACTAAAGACAAAAAGAACTTGAAGGAGCTCTGAGATTTTCCCAAATTCCAAATATCCTTCTGATTTTGCTTTCTAATTGATAGGACATGATATACACTATGAATTCATAACTTTTTAAAGTACAGCATCAACTTAACCAGAATTCTTTTCAATTATAATTTCAAATGCCTTTCTTTTCTGTGGATCAAGTTTTAGAAAACAAAATATATTAATGGCAGATATCAGCCAAAGTTCCACATTCCTACAGGATCTCGGTTTCCATGATCTTTTTTGGTAAAAAGAATTAAACAAATATCCATATCACTAAGGGGAAGGTGACTTATCACTAAAAATCCCTGCTAGAGGCGTTGCTTTAAGAGTGAAAGGATTTTCTCTTCAAACTCCAGCCTCCTAAACCTTGGAGCTGATGAATTCCACATATCCCTGGGATTTGCAGGAGGTTACAGAACAAGATTATGCACCCTGTTGATTTATTTACTGCAAGGACAACTAGGGCACAGTTGCAGCCTGAAACCAGAAATGTGTGGAAGGAATCTAACCATGGAACACTTAAGGCTATTATTTAAACTGAGCATCTTTGTGTACATGGTAAATGAAGCCAATCAATTTTTTCTTTTTCGTTGTTGTTGGCTTAATGTAATATAGTCTGAGAGGATGAAAACTGGTACCTGACTTTATTATTTACTTATATAAAATCAGGTCCAGTGGTAGGGATCACACATAGCTAAGTGATTTGCAAGAAATTATAAGAAGTAAAAGCTCTCGATTTTTGTGCAAAAATGGAAGGCAGGGGTTTTCTTCTCCTTTCAGGATTAAATGCAAATGTCACTTAACATTGGATGGCTTTCAAAATAGTATCACACTGACTTTCTCAAGGGGCTTCTCAGACATTTTTTTCCCCTCCCAGTTCCTAGATAATTATGCTGAGGGCACTGTGAATAGAGTAGTTAGCAAAATAGACTGCCCTCGTGAAGTCCATAACCTTGTAAGGAACAAGGACATTAAAAGAAGTAAGAGGACATAGATAATAACAGAGTTTCAAGTTGTGGTACAACTAGTAGAAGGGAAAGGCTCCAAAAGAGCATATTATAGAACCTATATTTAGGCATTTTTCTACTTTCTCGACCAGACTATGAGGTTGACCAAAGCAATGTGTTGTGTTTATTTAAAATTAGAACAAGTCAGGCGTGGTGTGGCACACCTATAATTCCAAGACTTGAGAGGTTGAGGCAGAAGGATCATGAGTTCGAGGCTAGCCTAGGCTATATAGCAAGACCCTGTCTCAAAATAAACAAAAAAGGGAAATGATAGTTGACAATGATTTATTGTATATTTGAAAATAGCCAGTAGAGAAGATATTGGATGTTCCTAACATAAGGAAATTATATTTAAGGTGTGGAATGTGCCAGTTACCCTAATTTGATTATTATACACTGATTACATGTATTGAAATATCATTGTACCTCATAACTATGTATGTATGAGTATGTGCTGACTAAAAATAAAAATATATTTTAAAACACATTTTTATTATTCTTTTTCAGGTGTCTTGCACAGTAATACATGGAACATGCTAACTTTTCTTTGTTAAGCATGCTTGTTGAGCAAAATTACAGTTTCTTGAATTAATAATATAATCCTTATAAAAATCATATGAGCTAAATTTGGCAGATATTAGTGTTCTAATTTTGCTGATAAGGAAGTTTGGCGGGGAAGAATTAAATGGTTTGCTCAAATTCTCTTAGCTGATAAGATAGGACTAAAACTGGTCTTTGAACTCTGCCACCAGTTTCTTCCCCAAACCACATTGCCTCCAGGAGAAAATGTTGTTATTAGGTGCCATCAAGTCATGAGACATGTCTGACTTATGGAGACATGGCAGTCTACTCCTAAGCAATCCTGAAACAATCAGCCATTGAAAATCCTATGAGGGTCTCTAGGAGTAGACCCAACTCGATGAGACCTAACAACCACCAGGACAAAATAGATAATGGAAAGAATAAAATCATACGATGAATAAAAATTAAAAGAGAAAAAAAAATCTTGATGAAACTATCATATTCTGTGTGCTCATTTGCCTGTCAATGAAAATGGAAAAAAAATGAGAAAACTTTACAGTAATACATGAAATACAAATGTATCCAATTCACCCTCAAATTAAAAGGATGGTAAGATAAAAATCAAAAACTTTTCTTAGACTTTTTGCACGTCTAGCAACCTATATTTAACCAGATGACCTTTCTTTTTAAAAAACTTTCCTGTTCAGCTAGGCATTAGCCCTCCTGCCTGTAATCCTAGCATTCATGTGGCAGAGGCAGAAGGTTGTTATTGTTCTTGTTAGGTGTCATCGAATGGAGTCCAACTCACAAGTGACCCTATGTACAGCAGATTGAAACACTCCCTGATTCTGTGCTAGGCACAGGATCTTATTTATATGTAAACCCATTGTTGCAGACACTGTGTCAATCCATCTAGGGGAGGGTTTTCCTTTCTTTCGTTGACCTGCGACTCTCCCAAACATGAGGTCCTTCTCCAGGGATTTGTCCTTCCTGACTACTTGTTCAAAATACATAAGACATAGTCTAGCCATCCTTGCTTCCAAGGAACACTCTAGTTGCACTTCTACTAGTACAGATCTGTTGGTTCTTTTGGCAGTCCATGGTATATTCAACAGACATTTCCAGCACCATAATTCAAGAGCATCAATTCTTCTCCTGTTTCCCTTGTTCAATGTCCAGCTTTCACAACCGTATGAAGTGACTGAAAATACTATGACATGAATCACGCACACCTTCGTCTTCAATGTGACATCTTTACTTTTCAATACTCTAAAGAGAGCAATGCGTCTTTTGATTTCTTGACTGCTGCTTCCACGGGTGTTGACTATAGAACCAAGTAAAGCAAAATCATGGACAACCTCAATTTTTTCTCCATTTATTGTGAAGTTGCATACTGACCTAGTTGTAAGGATTTTTGTTTTGTTGATGTTTAGTCTCAATCCATACTGAAGGCTATGTTCTTTGATCTCCATTAGTAAAAGTTTCAAATCTTCTTCACTTTCTTTTCTTTTTTTTTTTTTTCCTTCAGTACTGGGCATTGAACCCAGGGCCTGGCACTTGCATGCTTTGCAAGTGCTGTACCACTGAGCTGTACCCTCAGACTTTTTTTTTTAATTTTTGAGGCAAGGTTTCACTAAATTACACAGACTGCCTCTGGTCTCGAAGGTCTTGTGATCCTCCTGTCTCCAACCCCAGAGTAGCTGGGACCACAGACATGCGCCACCACACTCAGCTCTAAGTCCTCTTCATTTTCAGCAAGCAGAGTTTTGTCATGCCCATAATGCAGGTTGTTAATGAGTCTTCCTCCAATCCTGATGTGTGTTCTTCTTCATAAAGTCCAGCTTCTTGGATTATTTGCTCAGCATTGAGGTTGAAGCAATATGGTGAATGTACACAGCCCAGACACACACGTTTCTCAACTTTAAACCAGATAGGGTTTCCTTGATCTATTTGAACAACTGGCTCCTGGTTCATGTACAGATTCCTCATGAGTATAATTAGGTGCCCTGGTATTCCCATTCTTTGAAGTGTTATCCATCTTTCTGATATTCTCTGCTTTTGGGTAATATCCACCTGACATTAGCAGTGATGTCCTTGGTTCCCTGCCCTCTTCTGAATCTGGTTTGATTTTCTGGCCGTTCCCTGTTTACATACTGCTGCAGTCCCTTTTGAATGATCTTTAGTAAAATTTTGTTTGCATGTGATATTAATGATATTGTTCCATAGTTTCCACATTCACTTGGATCCCCTTTATTGGGAATAGGCACAAATATGGATCTTTTCCAGTCAGTTGGCCAAGTGGCTGTTTTCCAAATCTGTTGGCATAAACATGTTAGCACCACCAGTGCTTCATCTGTTTGTTGAAACATCTCTATTGGTATTCCATCAATTCCTGGGAACTTGTGTTTTGCCAGTTTCTTCAAGGCAGCTTCTACTTCGTCCTTCAATACCATGGTTCCTCTTCATATGCAACCTCTTGAAATGGTTGGTCATCTACCAATTCTTTTTAGTGTAATGACTCTGTGTATTTCTTACATCTTCTTTTGATGTTTCCTAAATCATTTAATACTTTTCCTGTAGAATCTTTCACTATGTTACTCCCAGCTTAAATTTTTTCCTCAGTTCCTTAAGCTTGAGAAACACAGTGAGTGTTCTTCCCTTTTGGTTTTCTGTCTCCAGCTCTTTGCACATGTCATTATAATATTTGTTTTTGTCTTCTCAAGCTGCCTTTTGAAATCTTCTATTTAGTTCCTTAACTTCATCATTACTTACTTTAGCTGCTCAATGTTCATGGGCATGTTCCATGGACAAGTTCTTTTGACATATAATTTGGTCTTTTCTCTTCTCCTGTCTTTTTAATAACCTTTTGCTTTCTTCATGAATGATATCTTTGATGTCATGTCACAACTCATCTTGTCTCTTATTATTTGTGTCTAGTGCATTAAACATGTTCTTGAGGTGGTCTCTGAACTCAGGTGGGATATACTCAAGGTTATACCTTGGCTCTTGTACACTTGTTCTAATTTTCTTCAGTTTCAGTTTGCACTTGCATACGAGAAGTTGATGGTCTGTTCCACAATCAGTACCCGGTCTTGTTCTGACATTTGATATGGGGCTTTTCCATCGTTTCTTTCCATAAATGGAGTCAATTTGGTTCTTGTATGTTCCATCTGGTGAAGTCCATGTGTATAGTCACTCTTTATGTTGGTGAAAAAATGTATTTGGAATGAAAAGGTTATTGGGCTGACAAAATTCTATCATGCAATCTCCAGCATTGTTTCTGTCACCAAGGCCATATTTTCTGACTACTGAGCCGCCTTCTTCTTCTTCTTCTTCTTCTTCTTCTTCTTCTTCTTCTTCTTCTTCTTTTCTAGCCTTTGCATGCCAGTCACCAATAGTTATCAGTATGTCCTGATTGCATGTTTGGTCTATTTCAGATTGCAGAAGCTGGTAGAAATCTTCCCTTTCTTCTTTTGTGGACTTAGTGGTGGGCGTATGAATTTCAATAATAGTCATATTAACTGGCCTTCCTTGTAGGAGTATGGGTATTATTCTATCACTGGCAGCATTGTATTTCAGGACAGATCTTGAGATATCTTTTTTAATGATGAATACAACCCCATTTCTCTTTAGTTTGTCATTCCCAGCATAGTAGACCATATGATTATCTGACTCAAAATGGCCCATTCTGGTCTAGAATGCCTAGAATACCTAGAATGTCAATATTTATGCACTACATTTCTCTTTTAATGATTTCTAAATTTCCTTGATTTATACTACATACATTCAATGTTCTAATTATTAATGGATGTTTATGGTTGTTTCTCCTCATTTTGAATCATGCCACATTAGCAAATGGAGGTCCCTGGGGCTTTACTCCATTTCCATCATTAAAGTAGAGTCTACTTTGAGGAGGTAATGTTTCCCCAGTAGTCTTTTGAGTGCCTTCCATCCTGGGGGAGGAGGGGAGGTGTTCATTTTCTGGCACTATATCTGACAGTGTTTCTTTGCAATCCATAGGGTTTTCAATGGCTAGTTGCTTTGGGAGCAGTTTGCTGGTGCCTACTCCCTAGTCTGTCTTAGTCTGGAAGCTCATCTGAAACCTGTCCACCATGGGTGACCCTGCTGGTGTCTGAGATACGAGTGGCATAGCTTTCAGCCTCATAGCAACACACAAGCCCTCACAGTATGGCAAACTGACAGAGGCAGGAGGATAGAAGTAAATTGGAGCCTGGCCTCATATACATAGTGAGTTCCAGGCAGTGGGGGCTACATAACAAGACTCTGTCTCAAAAATCTAAAACAAACAAATAAAAATCCTCTCTTATTCAAAGTTTGAAAGAGAAAATCTGCCTTTTAATGGAAAATCTTCATTCCATCATGGAGATAAAATACAACTTCAGAAGATTGGTTACTTATCCTTGATTTTAGTACTATTTCTCATCATGAACTGCTATATTTAGCCATATAATAAAGAAAACTTCAACCAGACTCTGTGGTGCATGCCTGTAACACAAGGATTTGGGAGGATGAAGCAGGGGGATAGTTATAAGCCAGACGCAGCCTTAGAAAGACCTTGTCAGAAAGAAAGAAAGATAGAAAGAAAGAAAGAAAGGAAGGAAGAAAGAAGAAAGAAGAGAGAGAAAGGAAGAAAGAAAGAGAGAGAGAGAGAGAGAGAGAGAGAGAGAGAACGAAAGAAAAGAAAAGAAAGAAGGAAGGAAGGGAGGGAGGGAGGAGAAAAGAAAGATTCTACAGTTTACTTGAGGACAGACAGACTGGAAATGTCCATAGGAGGTATGTTAATCTGCTTGGGCTGCCATAACAAAGCGCCACAGACTGGCTGGCTAAACAATAGAAATTTATTTCTGGATACTAGCAATTCCAAGATCAAGATGCTGCCCAGTTTGGTTCTGGATGAGAGCTCTCTTCTTATCTTGTACACAGCTTTTTTCTTGCTGTCTCCTCACAGAGTAGAAAGCCTCTCTCTCTCTCTCTCTCTCTCTCTCTCTCTCTCTCTCTCTCTGTGTGTGTGTGTGTGTGTGTGTGTGTGTGTGTGTCTCTCTCTGTCTCCCTTTCTCTCTCTTCTAATAAGACCACTAATTTTATCATTGCTACCACCAGGATAACCTAATTTAACCTTAATTTCCAACTGAAGGCCCCGTGAACAACTATTATCACATTGCTGGTGAGGGGTTCAATATATGAATTTTGATGAGACACATTCTGTCCATAGTAGGAGCTTATTTAAAATAAATAAAATGTGTTCCATAAACTATACATGGATGCATAAAATATACTTCAAGGCACACTTTGAAACCTTGATAAGTGGACCATAGATTATATTATCCCCAATCTTGAGGCATTAAATCTGAATAATAGAGATCAAAGTGATAATCAAAGCCCACAAAATAAAGTTAAAGAAGGGTGGTTCATGCATTTGACCCAAATGATAAAGAAATGAGAGATATTTAGATGCAAGTAAATCAACAGAAATGTCAAATACTGATATAACAGGCCCTGAAGTGATTGTTCTTTGTTCTTTTTTTGCACTGCTGGAGATCAAGCCCATAGACTCATATATGCTAGGCAAGTGCTCTGCCACTGAGCTGCATCCCCAGCCCTTGAAAAGATTTGACTTTAACTTGAGCATCTTGATGCCGTAAGAGCTCATATGTCTTTGTTTTATAATGACAAAATGTTTACAGGATCAATTTATTACCAAGGCTGGGGATAGTTGACAGAACACTTGCCTAGTGTGTGTGAAGCCCTGGGTTCAGTCTTCAGCACCAAACAAAACAAGAGATTACCAAAGTGGAAGAAAATGAGCACCCACTTTTCATTTTGTTTTGTTCTGTTCTACCTAGATCTGCAGGGAATATTATGGGATAGCCCCAGGGGATAGAGATGAAGCATGATTGGGATGGGGCCTATCTAGCCTGCTTGGACCCCTTTTTGTCTAATTGGTTATATCCAACCCTTATCTTGCCCCCTGATTTGTAATCAAGGATCTTCCCTTGATTGCCCAAGGAGTGACATCTGGTTTCACTCTTTATTTGAATGTCACTCCTAATTTGTTGCACCTAGCCCCTCACTCCCCCACGCGATTGCCATCTTAAGGCAGTTAAGGCAGTTACCCACGGATTATATAAACAAAGCTCGCTCTCCATTTGAGGCTGCTGACGGTGATGCTGAGTGCTGCTGGCTGCCTACTGCCTGCTGCCTGCTGCCTGCTCCGGGGTTGCTTGCTCCCAGTCTGCTCTGCTGCCCCATCGCAGATGGGCCACACCATAGCCAGATCAAGGGAGGACACTACCTGCCATCACAGAGGCCATTCCATCACCATCTGAGCCATGCTGTACCACCGCACAGACCTGCCGCCCCATCACCATGGAGGTTGAGCTTGCTAGACAACGAGAGAAGTCTACCTGCCGTCACAGAGGCCACCCCACTGCTGGACGGAGACGGAGAACATTGGGAACCAACAACAGCAGAGAAGACAGCCTTCGCTGGGGACATCTGGAGGGCCCCCGGCCCACTGCCGAAGACGAAGAGCCTCGGGACCCAGCACTGGGGGTGGAGCTGTAACACTTAAGAGCTGTGACACTTCCGCTATCCTGAAGGGCAGGCTTGAGGGCTTTATCTTTTTAACAGGAGCTGTACAATAATATCTGTACCAAAGGCATCTTGAAGCCAGTCGTCTTTGACTCCGGCCACCGTGCCTTGCCAGTCTCCCAGCTGGTGGGGTTCAGGCACCCCCACTTAGATCAGCAAAAGCAAAAGAAAGAATGAATCATAAAGTTGTTATATTTCATTCCTTGTAAAAGAAGAGTTGATGACCAACAGAACCACCAGATAACCAAATGCTTGCCTTGATTAATTTTCATATTATACAATCCTGTACACAGTATGCTTTTATGACCATTTGTTGCCTGGTTTAAAATAGAATTATGGTAGTAAAAAAATAAAATCACCATATTAGTTAACCCACATTGAGTTGTAAAAGCTAAAAAGCCCAAACCACGTTGATTCATGCCAAGAGAATTTACTGGCCCACTGAGTTGAAGTTCAGGGGTAGAACCCACACCAGACACAACTGAAGCCAAGGATCCAAAGATGCCAACATGGCTTGTCCCCTTGTCCTCATCTCTTGGTTAGATCTGCTTTCGCTTGGGTTGGCTCCATTCTCAGGCACTCTCTCCAGGGGTGCAAATGGCAGCCAGAAACTCTAATTTTCCCATCTCATCTTCTTGACTATTCTAGTAGAAAATTAACACTCCTTTCACAGCTAGCAAAAGCACCTCAATCTGCCTTGATAGAACTGGCTTGTGTCATGTCATGTACTCATTTTGAGCCAATTACTGTAGCCAGGGCAACAGAACACATTGGCCTGGCCTGGCCTGGGTCATTTCCACCCTTGGCATTAAAAGACTAGGATTAATCTCATCCAAACCAGGTGAACTGAGAATGGGGGAAAGGACGCAGTGAAAAAGTGTTGGGTTCTATTTTCACAAAGGGGTGATATATCCTCTGGGTAGCTGAACACTAAATATGTCTACCAATATCATAGTATAGTAAGTATAATAATACTGAATCATTGATAAATATTGAAAAACAAAATTCATGGTGGTGGTCTGGGCTGGGAAGCACAGAAGGAAAGTGGGACAGTATGTCATCGAAACTAGGACAGAAAAACACTGGAGTAATCAAGTATAAAGTTTTGCTGTGAGTTTCCTAGAAGGAAAGTCAAGGTGAGACATTCAATGGATCATATAACTCTCCTGATCTAACAAAAGGCAACTTGCAGCTTGTCAGGTAATATGGATATTTTCTTAGCTCTGAACATTGAGAATAATTTGTCTTCAAATCCTTAAATAAGAAACACTGACCAATATACTGAGGATCTATGTCTTAGAAAAGCAAGTTTTTAGAGATGTTTGACATTTTGCTAGAGGAAAGCCAAGGACCTAGCATTACCCTGTGGCTCTGTAAAGTCAATTATTCAAAGACTAAAGTGACACAGTCCAAGTATGTAATCTAATGAAGAACTCACAAGTGGAAAACATGCCATGAAATACTAGCCTTGCCACTTATTAATGAAGCTACCTTACTAGGTCCCTTTTATCCTACGAGCTTATGTTTCTTAAATAAAGATTCAGGACACTATATCTATATTTTCTGACTATATGTGAGAATTAAATTACATAACATGAAATTACTTTCACTCTTTAAATATGTTCCTGTACATAGTATTTTCATCAGAAAATGATACTCTAGAATCCTCTAGATAAAGTGAGGTCAAATTATATTTTTTATCATTAATTATATACAATGTTCAGGAGCTGAGCCTTTAAAAGTAAAAGGCTATTGCAAGTTTCATTGCCATTCTAAAAGAAGGCTTTCACTCCTCCCTTTTATTATTTTTCACTTAAACTTCCTATTTTTCAGATAAGTGGGGTGCGGTCAACAAAAGGAAATTCTGGCTTTGTCATACATTTGAAAGCAATGACCATAAGACTGAGTAAAACTGTAGACATCATTATCAATGTGATCACTAATGCCACTGCCACCATTACTTCTTCCAATCACTACAGTTTACTGAGCATTTTACTCAGTAAAATGACCAGACATGAAATGAAACCCTTTGCATACATAAAAGCACAATCCTTGGGCTAAGAGTGAGGAAAAGTGCAGTTTTTAGAGCACTTCTCATGAGCAACCAATCATTAGACTTGGCACTTATCTCTGACCCTGAGATACTCAGGTATAAAATGACATGGTTGCACATCTTAAAGAGCTCCTCCTAGACTTCAATATTCTATTATTGTTTAGTCAGGATTGACTTAATGGTAAAAAGGTAGCTTCTCGGGCTGGAGGTGTAGTTCAGTAGTAGCACATGCCTAGCATGTCCAATGCCCTGGGTTCAATCCCCAGCATAACCCCCCACAAAAGAAATTTCTTTCAAATTGGTGTTATTGTTAGTACTTTTACCTTGGTTATGAACTGGTACTTTCTTATAATGTTATATTCTGTAGTTTTGCAAAAGTAGCACCATTTTTCCCTTTCAATGTACCTGAATGAATATTCTTCCATAAGAGAGAACATATCTTTTACAGTTTGTGGAATTTTGTGAAACATATTTCCTTAAGGAGAATGCTAAGGACCCAATATATTTGTGTTACTGCCTTACATTAGTGGGTGGTCACTGTGTTTCCAAGGAATATTTCATGTCTTAATCAAATTTCCCAGCATTCACTTTCTTTTTATACAGTACTGGGGATTGAACCCAGGGCCTGACGCTTGCATGCTTTGCAAGTTCCCAGCATTCAATTTAATCTCCTAGTTCAGATCATATTTAGTATACCAGAACAGCATCTAGCAGGGGTTTTAGTTTTGATTGCACATTGTGGTCCCTAGGATGCTTTAAAAAACCATCAATGCCTGAATCTCACCTGGAGAAATTCAGATACAATTGGTCCAAAGAAAAGTCTAGACATTTGAGATTGGAGGTTTTTTTCCCCAATGCTTTCCCAGGTGATTCTAATGTGTAGTCCAGATGGAGATCAACTGACCCATCTGGTGCTGTCAGTGAAGCAGAGCATCACATACTCGATGAAAACTGCCAATCAGAGCACGTCGGTGGATACACTTTTGGAAAACATCAGCAAGATAGACTAGTCATACCCCAAGGAATACTTACAAGGCTGGTGAAACTGACATAGAAAAAATGGCTGATAGCAAGGAGGATTTTTACTCTGTTATTTTGGAGGCTCATCAATTGAGGAAAAATAGAAAAGAAACATATGTCATCTTGATGGAAAAAGCTGTGTGTGACTCTTTTTCTTTTTTATTATTTTCTGCATTAAAATCCAGAGGAGGCACCTGGGAAAGATAATCTATGTCCATCAGATTCTGCTGCCCTTTCACTCCTTTGGAAGGCACCAATCTTCCTTTTCTAATTTAGAGGTCTTTTGGACGTAGTTTGTAATATCACTGCATCCTGTAGGGTCTATTTTAATTGTCAGAACCAATAGAAACAAGAAATCTTTACCAGGCTGAGAAATCAAGCCAAGGTAATCCATTGGGGATTTCTTTGCTTTCTTAAGTAGAATCAGACACATGGCTGTGCCTTACATGTTTGGGAAATCATGCTCATTATGTCTCTTTGTTTTTTGAAACTGCTTCTTTGATTTCTTTTAAATTTTTCTGTCCAAAGCTAAATTGATTCTGCACAGCAAAGACAAACTCTAATCCAGAAACTGGAAAGAAAGTGTTTATGTACTTGAGGTGCATATTTATAGGATTCTGGCCTGGGTGGTGAGTCCTAGTAGAGAAACAGCACAGCTTCTGGTGTATACAATAGCCCTTTTGCAGTCCTATGAAATGACAGGTTTTCATCTCCCCCAGGAGCTTGTCAGGTCTGGTCTACAGATGGCTGACATTTAGGCCCTTCCTCTGTTTGCTTGTGACTTCCTAGATGAAATTTTGAGGGTAAATGTATAAATAATATGGAAGGAAGTAAATGTCTGAGGTTAATGTTTGCAGAAAAACCAGGGAGAAGACATTTTGCTAAAAGGTTTTTTTGAAAAGCTATTTAACTTCCTATATATAGCTTTAGTAACTCAAGAGAAAAGGTTTTTAGGATTTTTTTTTCAATTTTTATAAGGACCACAAAAAAGTACCTTTTTTTTTTTTTTTGGCAGTATTACAGAGTTGAACCCAGGCCCTTACATCTGCTAGGTAAGTGTTCTACCACTAAGCTGCGTCCCCAATACTGCTCCCCCTATATTTTCTTTCAAGACAGGACCTCACTGAGTTGCACAGGCTGCCTCTAACCTTGAACTCATAACACTCCTGCTTCAGCCTCCCAAATCACTGGGATTACAGGTATGTACCACAGCACCCTGCAAAATGTACCTCATAATCCAAAGCAGAAAAATTGAGAAATTGCAAGTTTTTTGTTGTTTTATCCTATTTTATTGTTGCTGCATCTCCTTTTCACTTTTTCCACTATGCAATAAAAGACATAAAACTTAGATATTTGGATAATCAAAAGAATAGAAAAATGAGTTTCCTCCATAATAGTATTTAGGGGTTGAAAAAATAGAAAAGTCCAGTAATATCCATACATTAACTACCTGAAGATTTCAGAAATTTTTTTTCCATAGGATTGGTTTTCCTGTTGTTAAGAGTCCTTGATATTTTGTTTTCTCATATCTCAGTCATTATCATTATTAAATAGTATGTTAGAAGTATGTGTGTGTGCGTGTGTGTGTTAAAAACAGAAATATAATAATACTTTTTTCATAATACAACTCCCCCCTAATTTTAAATTGGTATTTTATTAAACTATAGGACATATATAAGAAGTTTTGGTTGTAAACAACAGCAACAAATTTGGCTAGTTTAGGCAAAAATTAAGATCTATTGCAGGTGGAATAATAGTGGCACATACCTGTAATACCAGCACTTAAGAAGTGGAGGCAGGAGGATCACGAGTTCAAGGCCAGCCAAGGCTACATAGTGAGTTTGAGGTTAGCCTGGACTGTATAGTGAGACCCTCAAAACAAAACCAAAAACAAAACAACAAAACAAAGCCAAAAAAAATTTACCGGAAGGATGTTGTGCTTATTTGACAATATAGTAACCCCTGACTCTTCATCCACAGTTTTGCTTTCTACAATTTATCTGCAGTCAACTGTAGTCTGAAAATATTAAATGGAAGATCCAGACAGAAACAAATTATATATTGAAATTATGTCCCACTCTCAGTAGCATGATAAACTCTCATGCTGTCCAACCCAAAAGGTGAATTTCCACTTTGTCCAGCGTATCCATGCTGTATATGCTACTGGCCCATGAGTCACTTAAGTAGCTATCTCTGTTATCACATAGACTTTGCAGTATGGCAGTGCTTGTGTTCAAGTAATTCTTACTTTACTTAATAATGTCCCCCAAACAAAATAATGATGCTGACAATTTGGGTATGCTAAAGAGAAGCCATAAAATACTTCAAGTGAAAAGAAGAAAGTTCTTGACCAATAAGGGTTCAGTACTACTTGTGGTTTCAGATATCCCCAACGGTAAGAAGGGACCACTGTTTCCTAAGGACTGAGGTGTGTCAGTGTATTAAGCTGCCTTTATGACTCTCAATGATTCATGCTTGACTTTTATACCTTGAGTCATTACTGTCCCATGAATGTAGGTTAGAAATATAGTGGTTTCTAACAAATAGAATCCTCATATCTGTCACCTTGTTGTGCTGTGGGGGCTTGTGTGTTGTTGTGGTGCTGAAAGCTATGCCACTGGTATTTCAGATTCTAGCAGGGCCACCCATGGTGGACAGGTTTCAGCTGAGCTTCCAGACTAAGAGACTAGGGAGAAGAACTTGGCAACCCACTCCTGAAACAATTAGCCATTGAAAACCCTATGAATAGCAGAGAAGCACTGTCAAATATAGTGCCAGAAAATGAGCCCCTCAGGCTGGGAGGCATTTAAGAGACAACTGGAGAATTGCCTCCTCAAAGTAGAGTTGACCTTAATGACAGAAATGCAGTAAAACCTGTGGGACCTCCAGCTGCTGATGTGGCATGACTCAACAGGGAAGAAACATAGTCACTGTGACAATGGGCTCAAACAGAAAAGGATCATGTACATGACCTAGTGTTGGGTAGTGTTTTGTTCTGTTGTGCTTAGGTTCACTATGAGTTGAACTGGACTTGTTGGCACCCAACAATAACAAATAGGATACAGCAAAACTGATAGTCTTCTCTAAGATTAAGTGGTAAAAGCCTAGGCCTTTCTTCCTGGTAGTTCTTCGTCTTTTCAATCTGCTGAAGGCAGATATGTTTTGAGTGGAGAGACTTATGTCGCATGGAACTAAGGGCAGACTGTTAGTCAGAAAATGAGGCTCTCAATCCAACAGTCTTCAAGGAATTGAATCCTGCCAACAACCTGTATGTGAGCTTGGAAAAGGATCCTTCCTCATTTCAAAATTAATGTGAAACCACAGCCTTAGACAACACCTCAAGTGTAATCTCAGAAGAGACCCTGAGACATAGGATCCAATAAAGTTGTGTCCAGATTCCCAACACACAGAAATTGTGGGATTATAAATGCATTCTTTCTTTGCCACTTAGTTTTGAGATAATTTATTACACATCTGGCAAATGATATAGTCAACAATCAACTGCAGGAGCATAGGGTCGGCTGGGGGGTGTCTATAAAATGTTTTACTGGCCCTTGATTTTCTTTTTCTCTGGGTGTCACATTAATCTCTCATTACTGATCCACCTTGCCTGATCCTTGTTTCCAGGTAAACCAGTAGTTCCTACCTTTACCTACCCTGAGTTTCTGTCATGCAGAAGAAAATGAATGTCTTCTCTTGTGCATTTCCAAAACTCTCATGGAAGGCATCAGTGGCTGATCTTAGATCAGGGGCTTAGCTCTGAACCAGTCATCTAGACCCAAGAAGGAGAGGTGCAAGGAAGAGATCATGATGGGCCCTGCTTGGATGGAGGGTACTAACATAGCAATTTTTGTAGCAACAATGAAGACTGGAGAATGTGGTGAGACTTTAAAATTTATTTCAATATCTTCTCATTTTGAGCTAGCATTTATATGATTTGAATGACTAATATGGTAAAACTAATACATACCAACAGTCTAGGAAGTATATATAGAAAAAATAAGTTATTGGGGCTGAGGGTGTTCCTCAGTGGCAAAAGCATTTGCCTAGCATATGCAAGGCCCTGGGTTCAATCCCCAATGTCCCCCAAAATAAATAAATAAATAAAAGAAAAAGAAAAAATAAAGTCTCTAAAAAATCTCTCAATCTAGAAAATGCATTATATGCAACTTGAGATTTATACAAGGCACATACCAAGAAGCACAAAGTGATAGGCTCTGACATTCCTGATTATTCAGGGAGGATATGGCTTGACATCTGAGGCTAACTGCAGCTTCTTACTTGCGTTATATTAAACACTCCTTTGGATCTTTACTCACTGTCTGTTGTCCTAGATGTGGAGAAATACTGATAGAATTCAGGCAAAGAGGGGAAAAACTGAGGTCAGTTGTTGTACCAAGATGATGAACATTTATCAAGATATAGCTATTTAATTGTGACAAATAAAAAGGTCCCTCAGAACTGCCTACACTATAAAAGGAGAACATTGACTGTTATCATACAATGTAGACAAAACAGTGTGACTTTGCTGCTCTCTTGCTGGGATCCAAAACAGAACAAATTGTAAATTATGTTATATTTTGACCACCAGGTTTGCTTCGCACATTAAAAGCATTTGGTTAAAAAATGTTCTGAATTCAGAGAAAATAAGAACAACTTATTGCTATTTAGATGAACCAGGAGTACTAGGGAGGAAGTTAAAGGAAGTGTTCTGTTGGAAATGGCCAGGTAATATCATATATATAGGATGCTAATGAGCAGTTAGTAAGTATGTGGGTTGCCTGAGAAATCAGATGTAGAAATGTCTGGGATGATGGGCACACAGTATCCCTAGTGCATAGGAAACTTCTTAGGCACCTGGCTTTTAGAATCATCCTTCTTGGATTTAAATCTTGCCTTTGCCAAGCGTTAGAGTGGTTGGTCACATAATTTATGCTCTGTGACTCAGTTTCTTCTTTTTTTAAGTAGGTAAATATAAAAAACATGTTATCTGTATAGTTTTTCTGTAAAGATAAGATGAGATAAGATAGAGTCTGGCACAGTGCCTAGCATATAGTAAGGATTCAAATGTTACCTATTACTACCTTTTTTGTATATATGGTGATAAGGATCAAGCCCAGACCTTTGTGCATGCTATGCAAATGTTATACCACTGAGCTACACCCCCAACCTTTATTTCATACTTTTTTGATCCCAGTTATTTAACACTCTCTCAACTCCAACATCTTCATTTGTGAAATGGGGAAATGATTTTAGTCAGCCCGTATATAAAGGTTTATGTATGACTTTGCATGTGACATTATATACTAGCCCAGTCTAATATATTTTCTGTTAGTTCTTTGGGAAACTAGAAGGGAAAATGAGTTTGCAGTCTTTCTGCAATCATGTAGAATCACAGCTGCAATCCAAATGGTGATGCATTTGATTCTTAGGGCTGCCTTAGCAAATCATCATAAACTTGATGACTTAAAACAACAGAAATTTATCCTCATAGTTTTAGAAACCAGACGTCTGTAGTCAATGTGTCAGCAGGGCCATGAGCCTTCTGAAGACTGTAGAAGAAAATCATTGGTGCTTCCTGATGTTCTGGGTTTATGGCAGCCTAATTCCAATCTCTACTTCCACCATCACATGGCCATCTTCCCTATGTGTCCCTGTCTCCAATCCCTTTCTCCTTCCCTTAGAAAGACACTAGACATTGGATTTGGGGTAGAACCTAATTCCAGGATTATTTCATCACTATTACAATAAAGACCCCGTTTTCAAATAAAGTCACATTCTAAGATTCTGGGCAGATTATCAGTCTGGGAGGACACTATTAACACCCTGAAGTAGTGATGCATCCAAATGTCTCCAACTCCTTTTTGCCAGTTTCCATGTTTTTACTTCAACCCATGCCCTCTGCCCACATTTTGGGAGTACGTACTTTATGTCTGATACAGTGCCAAGTTCTGGGATACACAGGTGGTTCCTTTAAGGGGTTCACAAAATTTTGACAAAGATGCACATTAAATAGGTTTTCAGGAGCTGCAATTTTAAAAGGAAAGAAGGAAAGAAGGAGGGAAGGAAGGGTGGGTGGGTGTTAATAATCCCCTGGTGGTTGGGGAGGGCTTCCTCAAGTAAGTAAACCTGTGGCTGTCAAAATCTTCACTTACCAACTCAAAAATCCATGAGAGAAATGAAAGCATAGGGAGAAAGAAGAGAACAGACTTGGATGAGCAGGCTGTTCTTGCTGTCTAGAGTAAATAAAATCAGGATGATGTCTTAGTTCAAATAATATTGCACCCCACATTCCAGACAAATAGATATCAATGTATAAATAACAGATGAGGACCCTGGATTATACCATTAAACCTAAGGATTCGCACTGAGTCTTTTGTTTATGAAAGATTTTATATATGTAAATTTTTGATCCTTTTCTGGTTGGCAAAAATTGTACACATTTATGGTATACAATGTGATATTTCAATAGATGTATACATTGTCTAGTGATCAAATCAGGGTGTTTACCACGCTTATCACCTAAAACTCTTATCTAGCATGTTCATTTTAAATGAGGAAATTATATTACAAAATATGTACATTTCTCATTATCAATTCACAACAGGTCACTGATTTCTAAGTTGTTTATTTAATTGATGACTGATGCCATGATTTAGGCACTCTCTAAGGTTATTTGAAAGGGAATTTTTTAAATTATGGTAAATCTAATTTCATAAATGTTATAACATTAAAGACTTCCCTTCAGCTAAGTGAGAACTGAAACCTAGATGTTAACTTGTCATTGCACCTTGATTTGTGAAAATAACTTCAGAGGTGCAAGAACACTTATTTTCAGCACTTGGAATGTGTCAAATGTGTTATCTGAGACTTTGTGAAGTTTACCTCCATCTCCCTGTCTGTCCCACCTGGATTCTTGGTGAGTTAGGTATTATGTTTTCTGTGATAGAGGCTTTGTCTTCAGACCAAAAAAAAAAAAAAAAAAAAAAAAAAAAATCACATGAGCAAGGTGTGTCATAGGGATTCTAGTATATTTTGACAACTGCTTATATCAGTAAATGCTGTCTTAAGCTACTTCATCTAGAACCAGGGTCTGAATCTATATTGAGGACGTGCTTGCTTTCAGAAGGCTCTGGTATCTACTAAAGAGTAATCATTAGTCTAAGATAATAAAACAGAGGGAACATGATCTTGAGTTAAACTCAAGAAGAAACTCATGTGAAGATGGTAAATATATTCATTATTCTCTTTATTTTGCGATATACTCAATATCTGAATGCAAGCTAAGAGACCACAAAGTTGTTAGTGTGTTTTGTTTGTTTTTAGTGGTGTTTTGAGACAGGGTCTTGCTATGTAGCCCAGGCTGGCCTAGAACTCCCCATCTTCCTGCCTCAGACTCCCAGGGCTGGGATTATAGACATGAGCCAACCATACCAAAAAAAGATTTTTGAAATGACTCACTAAACATTGATTGGCCTGCAGCCATACCACTGTGGCTTCTAATCCAGTCAGATCTTGGAAGCTAAGTAGAGTCGGGCTTGGCTAGTATTTGGATGGGAAACCTCCTGGGAATACTGGGTGCTATAGGCTTGGGAGAAGGACCCAGCATCCCACTCCCAAAAAACCATCAGCCATTGAAAACCCTATGAATAGCAGAGAAGTACTGACAATATTGTTTTACCTGTTGTATGTAGGGTCACTATGAGTTGGACACCAACTTGATGGCACCTACCAACCAACCAACCAAACACTGATTTATTTAAAACTTAGTATTTGATTGCTTTAAGAATTAGGAAATGGCTAGGGGTGGTGGCACATGCTTGTAATGATAGCATGGTGGAGGCTGAAACTAGAGGATCATGAAGTCAAAGCCAGCCTGGGCTACATAGATAAACCCTGTTTCAAAAAAAAAAAAAAGGAAAAGTATAGAAGAAGAAAGGAGAGGAGAGGAAAGAAAAGGAGAAGAGAAGAGAAGAAAAATGAAAAGAAAAAAAGGAAAGGAAAGGATATAAGGAACCAATATGGCTTCCACGAGAACAAAACACTACAATGATATTTTGTTGAGTACATGCAATTTTTTTTCCAACTGATCCTTCAAAGCACAGTTTTACATCCCGACCTTTCACTGAAAACCACCTTTAAGATTATTTTATTTTGTTTTATTTTATTTTTGGTGTTTGGGATCAAATGAATGGCCTTGCACAGGCTGGTCAAGAACTCTACCACTGAGCTACATCCCCCACCCAAGATTCCTTTAAAATATGATCAAAGAGCCAGTTAGGGGGGCTTACTTTTATAATCCCACCACTTACCAGTCAAGACAGAGGTAGGACGGGTACTAGCCTGGGATACACAGGGAGACCCTGTCTCAAAAAGAAAACAAAACAACAAAAATATGTGCGTGCGTGTGTGTATATGTATAGATGACAAAAGATATGGACCATTTTTCCAAATGCAGAAATACAATTGCAAATCATTTGGTAGATCTCACCTTTCTCAAGTTCCCATCTGGAGGGCCCAAGCTCATTACCCTACTCTTTTTAGACCTAGACTTGCCCCTGAATTTGGAACAAGTTGTTGGGGTGTGGCATGGCAGTTGTTCGCCCTTTTGGTGCTAGACTGGCTTCTGCATGTCTTGTATCCCTGCTGTCACTCTTTGCAGACAGACTCACCGATCCTTCTTATTTTAGAGACTTGTCTGTCAACCACTATGGGAAACACTGTGGGAGAAACAATACCAGAAGAATTCCAAAGATAACAATAGGGCAGTTTGACTCTTTGAAAACTCTTAACTCTCTTGGTGAGAGGGTTATAGTAAGTCAGGCTTGCATAGCTGCTGCCTAATCTCTTGTCTTCTCTTGTCTTCTCTTGTCTTCTCTTCTATTCTCTCTCTCTCTCTCTCTCTCTCTCTCTCTCTCTCTCTCTCTCTCTTTCTCTCTCTCTCTCTCACCCCTCCCTATCTGTCTCTCCCTCCCTACTTTTTGTAGTACTGGAGATCAAACCCAGGGCTTCACACATGCCTCACAAGTGCTCTCCCACTGAACTACACCCTCAGCCCAAGGTGGATCTCTTCTGATTAGCTTGTTGGTTAAATTCTTTCACCTCCAGAGTGTTTTGAAAGTTGTCTGGGGAATAGTTTTATGTCAAGTAGGTTAACTTACATTCTGTATACTCTGAAAACTATTTGATGGCTCTTGTCCCACCAAAACTTGGGTATTTTCTCACTTTGATAGGTACTAAAAACAAATCTATTTTTTTCCCCCATGTAATAGATATTTTTCGTGAGTTTGTTGGGTTCCTCCTAGTACTGGGAGGTTAAACACGGGTCCTTGCACATGCTGGGCAAGTGTTCTACCACTGAGCCACATCCCCAACCCTGTATTATCAGTTGTTTTGAGACAGGGTCATAGGCTGCCTCTGGCCTAGAATTCAAGATCCTCCTGCCTCAGCTTCTTCAGTTGCTCGTATAGCAGGTGTGTGCTACAATGACCAGCTCTGTCACAGGCTTCTTACAAAATAAATCCAATAATTTTTAAGAACCTTGTAAGGACATTGGAGAGAGAACTGTCTTTGTGGAAAGGGTTGATTCATTCAAAAACCACTCACTGCTAACCTACAAAAAGTGAAAGATTGCAGACTGGGAATACAAAAATGATTTCGAAAAACAAAACAAAGCTGCTCTTTAGAGGCTTACAACCAGGATTTTCATTATTTTCCTATCTTTACTGTCTTACATTCTTCTTTCACCAATTTTATTATCTTGCAGTCTGAACATTTCGTCAGCTTTATGGGATCATTTCAGTTGTAAAACAAAGTGCTCACCACTCTGAATTTCAGACCTTTTTTCCATCACTGTTTAGACTCACTTTCCCTACAACTCCCCCAATCTAGGGCTGCCAGATTGAGCAATAAAAAAAGGACACTCAGTTAAATTGAATTTCAGAAAAACAATGAATAATCTTTACTGTAACTATGTCCCAAATGTTGCATGGCCTATACCAACACTAAAAAATTATTCATTGAGATTCTGATATAATTGAGTATGCTATATTTTATCTGGCAACCCTACCCTCATCCCAACCTTTCTCCATAAATTCTATTAGGCCTTAAGTTTCAGGCATCCACAGATTTAAAGAGCACCTTCTTTATTCTACATTCCAGGTCATGGAGGGAAATGCTAAAGTTCTCCATAAGAAACCACTCCCGGCCAGGCAGCATTTGTTCATTCCTCTCTGACATTGACCCTTTTAGCTGAAAGGGACCTGTCAGCCACTGCTGCTCTCACATAATACTTGTAACATCTGGAAAATGTTTGTTTCTTCCCCTCTTTCTCACTGATTTGAATTTTTTATTTTATCTTTCCTAGACAAGGCCGACATGTCTAGTCTGCTTATCACCTGTCCTGGGTCAACGTTTGTTTTTTATTTCTGTCAGGAGACTAAATGAGGGTAATGTTGGTAATTATCAGGCACAGATTCTCTAGGATTGATGGCAACAATGCATCAAAAGGAGTCGACAAATAACTGAAACCCTAAGTTTCAACCTTCTCTAGAAAGCAGAGAAGAAAACCAAAGGAAGAACGGAGACTGATTTGCATGTCACGTCTGTTGTTTCACCTACTTACAATCCGGTAAGATTTAGAATGCATAAAGTGAAAAATAGCTTTCAGATTTGCTTTTCTCTAACAGAGAACTGGCTATTCTGAGCTCAAGAGATACCAGTTATCGTGGGAGAGAGGTGAATACCAGATGTGTAATTCATTCAATGTAACACTTTCATAAATATACTATGCCAAATGACATTATTTTATTCTAAATGCACTGTAACTGAGATTTGTTACCACTAATATCCAAAATCAGCAATCTCTAAAGTAGTTTAATATGCAGCTGCTTGAAAATGTGCTTTCTGATTAGCAAAGTGTCGGCACCTACCTTCAATGAAGGCTGTCTTCTGAGACGCCATTCGTTCTTGCTCATAACTTTGATATGATTACCTCCCACTGTAGCAAACTGTTTGTCTGTAATATTCTAAGAAGTTAGTCACAGAAAAACCTGTAATATTTTCAGTAAGGAAGGTTCTCATTGAGACAAGTAACAAATACTGTGTCTATAAAAAAATCATTTAGAGCCAGGTGCCAGGGCGCATGCCTAATCCCAGCACTCGGGAGGCAGAGGCAGCATGATCACAGATTCAGGGCCAGAGGCAGCCTGCAGAACTTAGTGAAATCCTCTCTCAAAATAAAAAACAAAAAAGGGTGTGGAGTGCAGCTCAGAGGTAGAACACATGCTTTGCGTAAAGCCTTGGGCTCAACTCCCTAGTACTGCAAAAAGAAATCATTTCCAGATCTGGCATGGGGAAATGGGATATAGACCAGATGAACATTCCCTAGAATGTGCAGAATCTAAGACTGGAGCATGGCCCCTCCCTTTCAGGAGAACACACAAAGACTGTAGGGTTTTGAAATCTGCATGTGACTTCTTTGGAGTCCAGAGAGTGCCGAGAATTTACAAACTGCTAATTAGCCTGTTCAGTCCTATGGGTGAATCAAGGTGTGTTCATCTTTGGGGTAGTCCAACAGAGAGTTCTTAGGCCTTTACTCTGAGAAGTCAAGGACAATGCAACCCTTGGTAAGAAAAGGCCCAGCCCCCAAAGGCATATTTGCTACTCAGGACGAATCATATTACCCTAAACTGTTTCTGATTTAGGCCTGTCCAGGGGTAGACCTGTCCTGTTTTGATTGTATCTGCGATTCTGATGACCTCATTGCCATGTTAATTAAATTGTTAGCTAATTTCAGTCTCCATTTCATAGTTCATCTTTAGCAGTTGGGAAGAGAAAGTAGTACGAACAGGGACAGGTCTGCCTCAGCAGACAGCTCTGCAGACTTCCTGCAATTCAAATTGTATCTTCTTGTCAGGCAAGGTAAAGAACTCTAAAGACCTAAATTAAAAATACTCATCCAAGTAATTTAGGATGATCACAAGCTAAATTACTTTTCCAAGGAGAAAAGCAAATACCCCAATAGCCTCTGGAATTGTCAGAAAAGACAACCCCAGAGGCTGCTCATTGACCAAAGGCCAGATCTTCAGAAATCGTTGTTGCCCCTGATAATTCTCTTTCTACTCCTCTCTCATCACCTCATTTCATTTGGGAATTAGCTCTTTATCTTCTTCCCTATTTTTCTTCTTGGGTGTGCATGCATGCTGTATGTGTTTTAAATTGTTTTTTTCTCTGTGTTGTTTATCATGTTGGGATAAGACATTAGCTTCCTATTTTTTCTCTTCAGGCAAAGGACAGACTCTGAAAGGAGCCTGTTTAGGTATGAAATCACCGCATCATCTATTCTTGCTACTTTGTCTACATAATGTCAATGTAGGATATGTTCCCCCTGGACACTTCCTCCTACCTGAGTAAGAAACTAGAAAGTTGCCAATCAGCCTGGGGATGTGGCTCAGTGATTGAGCACTTTGGCTACCATGCACAAGATCTTGGGTTTGGAGAATAAATAAATAAATAAGAAATTTCTGAAAGACTGTTGGGGGTCTCAGAGATACTAAGAAGAAGGTCAATAACCAAGTCACAGGAAGTCCAGAATGCTGGCCATAAGCTTAAATGTCCCAAGGATGTTCTCTGTACCTTTTATCTCTGTTTTTCTTTGTTCTTTCCCCACCCACTCAATCTCCCCCTTAGAGAGTATTTGAAGGATTTCACAAAAGGGAAGTGCTATCTATAAAATAAGTGTCTATTATGTGTGCCTTACTTATCTCTGTCTCTGATATAGTAGCTTGGAAACGTAGGTGATCAGTTTTGCTTTAAACCTATCCTATCCTAACTTAACACTATGCTTTACAAATGACTCTGCCCTGAGCTGGTATGGTGGGCTCACAAGATGACATTTATGCCGAGACAGTTTCTTGTTTCATATGTTGCCTTTTGTGTTCCCTACAGTGTCTAATGCTTTTGTTTTGTTTTGTTTTGTTGGGGTTTTCTTGAGACAGGCCTCACCATGTAGCCCAGGCTAACTTCGAACTCGCTGCTTAGCTCAGGCTGGTCTGGAACCTGCAAAACTCCTGCCTTTACCTCCCAAATGTTGGGATTACAGGTGTGTACCACCATGCCCCATAAGATTCTACAGTAAGATCATGAATTGGAAGCTAGCCTGTACTACATAGTGAGACCCTATCTCAAAAAACATAACAAAACAATGCTGCAAGAACCATACATCCTTGGCAGACATATATGTAGAAACATATACTTCTCCATGTATATATGTGTGTATGTGTATGTATGTGTATATATATATGTATCTATCTATCTATCTATCTATCTATCATCTATATATATTATACACTGATTTTTTTCTTTTCCTTTGTGGTGATAGGGATGAAACCCACGGCCTCATGCTTCCTAGGCAAGAGCTCTACCACTGAGCTACACTCTCAGCTCTTATGATGCTTATCATATAAACACACCTGCTTTTGTTTTGGTTTGCTTTTAGTCAAATGTGTTCATCTTTTCCTTTATGGAGTATTGTCTTCCTGACTTAAGTTTTCCTACCCATCCTCACTGTTACAGACTTAGTATTTTTGTTCTCACAAAATTCACATGTTGAAACCTAATTCTTAATGTGTGGGTATTTGGAGCTGGCTGGGGTTTAGCTCAGTTGGTACAGTACTGGCCTGCACTGTCTGAGGACCCAGGTTTGATTTCCAGCACCACAAAAATGGGAGGTCATGGCAATCCACTCTGAAAGCAATCCCAAAATAATCAGCCACTAAAAGCCCTATGAAGGTCACTATGAGTCGGACCCACTCAGTGACACCTAACAACAGTTTGGAGTTGGAGCCTTCAGAAGGTGATAGGTTATAAGAAGGGAGTCCTCCTGAATGGGATTTGCACTCTTATTTTAAAAAGCTCCAGAGAGCTCCCTTGATCCTTCCACCACTGAGGTGATAGGAGGTGGCCCTGTGTGAACCAGGAAGTGGGTCTTTACCAGACACTGAATCATCTCTTGACTGGATTTCCCAGCCTCCCAAAATGTGAGAAATGTTTGTTGTCTGTGGTATTGTGTTATAGAAACACTACTGGACTAAAACAAGCACTCTTTCGATCAACACATTTCCTAATTTTTCTTCTATTCATTTTTATTTTGTTGTTATTGTTATTTAGTAATGTAAAACTAATGGAATTTATCTTATACATGATGTAGCAGCGTAAGTTTCATCTGGAGAGCCAGTACACTGCATTATATAAAATAAGTAAGTACCCACATCTCCAAACATACTATTAAGAGCAATAATTGCTTGATGTGTAACCTTAGACTTTTTCCTGTGCATATATAATGCTTTGACTTGTGTGTATGTATGTGTTTATTTTTATTGTATTTATTTTATTTTTGTAGGGTTGAGGATTGAACTTAGGGCTTTGAGCATGCTAGGTGAGCACTCTACCACTGAGCTACATTCCCAGACCTGTGTATGTGTTTATTAATACATATGCATACACAAATAAACACTGTATGTGTAGCATAATTTGCTTTTATTGTCCTTTAGTATGCTTTCTTTAAAGAGCTTAAAATGCTGGAAAGGAATTCCAAGTCCATTGGTATAGATCTATTTCATTCTTTTAAAAGGCATAATAGCACACTATCTTAAAAATGATCTGCTTCTTCATTTAATATTCTACATGACAAAGGACTATTTAAAGCACCACTATCCTACTACTAACCTTTTTGAGTATTTTATAATCTATTGAGATGGGGAGGGATGCAGGTAAAAATAACTCCTTCTGCAATGTTTATTGATCTCTCATTAATCTTTGATTCCATAGATAGGAGCCACTTAACTAAGGCATATGATTTTGATATTGATTCAAGACTTTAATCTTCCATCAGAGCTTTTACTACCATAGGATCTCCATCTGGGTTCATTCATTTCTCAACTATTTACTATTGCCGCTATTTACCAAGTGCTGTGTTGAGTGCTATGAGTATGCTTTTGTTGTTGTTGTTAGGCGCCATTGAATCAGGTCTGACTCATAGTGACCCTATGTACAACAGAATGAAACACTACCTAACATTGTGCCATGCCCAACACTATGTCAGTGCTTCTGAACTATTCATAGGGTTTTCAATGGCTGATTGTTTTGGGATTGTTTCTGGAGTGGCTGCCAGGTGTTTCTCCAATTTTTGTGGTGCTGGGGGTTGAACCTAGGGCCTCAGAGCATGCAGAGCAGAACTCTACCAACTGAAGTAAACCCCAGCCCCACTATGAGTATACTGGTAAAGAAAATACTCATAATGCTGAAGAGTTATAGACTTCATTGAGCAAATTCTGCTATTGTTAGGTGCTGTCAAGTTGGGTCAGACTCATAGTAACCTTGTGTACAACGGAACCAAACACTTCCTGATTCTATGCCAAGCACAGGATCTTTTTTATGTTTAAGCCCATTGTTGCAGGCACTGTTTCAATCCATCTAGATGAGGGTCTTCCTTTTTTTCAGTGATCTGCCACTCTCCCAAACATGATGTTCTTCTCCAGGGATTGGTCCCTCCTGACTACATGTCCAAAATACGTAAGATACAGTTTAGCCATCCTTGCTTCCAAGGAGCACTCTGGTTGCACTTCTTCTAGGACAGATCTGTTGGTTCTTTTAGCAGTCCATGGTGTATTCAATATTTGTCTCCAGCACCATAATTCAAAGGCATCAATTCTTCTCCTGTCTTCCTTATTCAACGTCCAGCTTTCACAACCATATGATGCTACTGAAAATAACATGGCATGAGTCAGGCACAACTTCATCTTCAATGTGACATCTTTACTTTTCAATACCTTAAAGAGATTTTTTGCCACAGCTTTCCCCAGTGCAGTGTATCTTTTGATTTCTTGACTGCTGCTTCCATGAGTGTTGATTGTAGAACCAAGTAAAGCAAACTCTTGGACAACCAAACTCTTTTCTCCATGTATCATGAAGTTGCCTTCTGACCCTGTTGTAAGGATTTTTGTTTTGTTGATGTTGAGGTACAATCCATACTGAAGGTTGTGTTCTTTTATCTTCATCAGTAAATACTTCAAATCCTCTTCACTTTCAGCAAGCAGAGCTGTCATCTGCATAACACAGGTTCCTAATGTCTTTCTCCAATCCTGATGCTATGTTCTTCTTCATAAAGTCCAGCTCTTGTTTACTTGCTTTACTCCTTTGTCGAAAGTAAGGGGGCTATAGGTGTGTTTAGGTATTTCTGGGTCTTCTATTCTGTTCCACATGTCTTCAGGCCTATTTTTGTGCCAGTACTGAGCTGTTTTTGCTACCACTGCCCTATAGTATAGCTTGAAGTCAGGGATTGTGATTCCACCTGCATTAGTTTTGCAGCTTAAGAGTGTTTTGGCTATACTTGGTCTTTTGTGATTCCATATGAATTTTTGGATCATTTTTTCTATTTCTGTAAAGTCAGTCAGTGTAATTTTAATGGGTATTGCATTAAATCTACAGATTGCTTTTGGTAGGATAGCCATTTTTACTATATTAATTCTCCCTAGCCAGGAGCAGGGGAGGTCTTTCCATTTTTCAGTGTCCTTTGCTATTTCTTTTTTAATGTATTGAAATTTTCCTTGTAGAGATCTGAAGGGTCTTTGGTTGGACTGATTCCAAGGTATTTAAATTTCTGGTGGGCTATCATGAAAAGTATTTTTTCTGAAATTTCCTTCTCTGCCTGTTTACAGTTGGTATAAAGAAAAGCTATTGATTTTTATGTGTTGATTTTATATCCTGCCACTTTGCTGAAGGAATTGATTAGATCTAAATGTTTTCTGGATGAGGTTTTGGGGTCTTTTTGGTATAGAATCATATCATCTGCAAATAAGGATAATTTGACCTCTTCATTGCCAATCTGTATCCCTTTGATTTCTTTCTCTTATCTGATTGCCCTGGAGAGGACTTGAATTACTATGTTAAATAGAATAGGAGAGAGAGGATATCCTTGCCTTGTTCGGGATCTAAGAGGAAATGGTTTCAGTTTTTCTCCATTTAATATAATGTTGGCTGTAGGTTTGTCATAGATGGCTTTTATACTATTAAGGTATTTGCCTGTTATACCTATCTTCTCTAGCATTTTTATCATGAAAAGGTGTTGTACTTTGTTGAAGGCCTTTTCAGCATCAATTGAGATGATCATGTGATTTTTGTTTGCCAGTTTCTTGGAAAAAGGATAGTGTTTTCAATAAATGGTGCTGGGAAACATGGACATCCACATGCAGAAAAATGAAAACCAACCTGCATCTCTCAATATGCATGAGAGTTAACTCAAAATGGATAAAAGACTTCAACATAAAACCAGAAACTATAAAACTAATAGAAGACAAGATAGGCAATACACTCCAACATATAGGCATAGGAAAGCATTTCCTTAATAGGACTCCAATTGCTCAAGAAATTGCAACAAGAATAGATAAATGGGATTATATGAAATTAAAAAGCTATACAGCAAAAGAAATAATAAACAGAGTCAAGGAAACCCCCACAGAATGGGAAAAAATCTTCACATTTTATACATCAGATTAAGGTCTAATTACTAGAATTTATAAAGAACTCAAGAAAAAAACTCCCCCCCAAAACAAATAACCCAATACACAAATGGGCAAAGGAACTGAGTAGACAGTTCTCAAATGAAGAGGTCCGTAATGCCATGAAACACATGAAAAAATGCTCAACATCCCTAGCTATTAGGGAAATGCAAATCAAAACAACTCTGAGGTTTCACCTTACACCAGTAAGAATGGCCAAGATCAATAAAACAAATAACAACAAATGCTGGCGAGGTTGCGGGGAAAAGGGAACACTCTTACATTGCTGATGGAGCTGTACATTGGTCCAACCACTGTGGAAATTAATATGGAGGTATCTTGAAAAACTAAAAATTGATCTACCGTATGAACCAGCTATAACACTATTGGGAATTTACCCAAAGGGAGATGTATCATCATACAACAGAGACACCTGCATCTCCATGTTCAATGCAGCACTTTTCACAATAGCAAGGATATGTAATCAACCAAAGTGCCCATCAACAGAAGAATGGATAAAAAAACTATGGTACATATACACAATGGAATACTACTCAGCAATCAAAAAAAATGAGATAATGCCATTTCCAGCAAAATGGATGGAATTGGAGAAAATTATTTTAAGGGAACGAACAAAGATTAGAAAGAGGAATATCACATGTTCTCACTCATATGTGGGAGCTGAATCAAAATTATAAGAAGGAAAAAATCCTATTCAGAGGTCAGAACATAATAAAAAATAAGCTAAGAATGGAATTATTATAGATTGTCTAGAAAATTCATGTAATAATTCTGACAATGTAAAAATAAAGTTCACTACAGAAAAAGTTTCTATCTTAAACAGAACTGGAACCCAAGGATATATAGAAAAATATTACCATAAAAAGACAAGCAAATGGAAGAGAAGTCTTTGATGGGGGTGGAACAGGGAGGAGAAAGCACACAAGAGGGTAAGGGGGAACTTATCTGTATAATGTACAACAAAATGCATATATGGATATGTCACAATGAAAAGCAAGTCAGAATGAATCACATTAAGGTGTATATTAAAAATATCCAAAATAAAATAAATACATAAATGAATAAATAAAGTCAAGCTCCTCAGATCATTTGCTCAGCATAGAGACTGAAGAGGTATGGGAAAGGATACAGCCCTAACACACACCTTTCTTGACTTTAAAACAGGCAGTGTTTCTTCTGTTCAAATGACTGCCTCCTGGTCCATGTACAGATTCCAGATGAGGACAATTAAGTGCTCGGTATTCCCATTCTTTGCAATGGTATCCATAATTTATTGTGATCCACACAGTCAAATGCCTTTGTATAGTCAATAAAACAGAGACAGATATCTTCATGGTATTCTTTGCTTTCAGCTAATGTCCATCACAACAACAACCAAATTATAATACGAGATGTGATTAAAAGCATTTTTTGTCCTCAATTCTTTGAAGCATCTATCCAAATATTTGGGAGCCGGATGTCACGACACACACTTGTAATTCCAGCATTCAGGAGGTTGATGCAGAAGGATAGTGAGTTCAAGGCCAGCCTGCATTACATAGTCAGACTCTGTCTCAAAAAATACATATATTTGTAAAGATTTTAGGCTTCCTTATGCTATCCTGCCATAAAAAATAACAAGCTATGCGTCAATTCCTATCTAGGAGAGAATATATTTTATGCCACAGGCACCAACATGACATTTTCAAGCAATGGTTGAATAGTTTAACATCTTTTTTCACAAAGCCAATATGGTTGCTGTGGTGTAACAGTCATTTGGCATTCAAGGAACATTTATTGAACCCTTATTACATATTTAGACACTCTTCTAGAATATACCTCTAGGAGTTTTTTTGTTGTTTGTACATACCATTGGCTCCTTTGGTATGCTGAAGTATATAAACTCTTTCTCAGAACAAACCAACTGACCTATACTTTGATTAATAATTTTAATTTCTATAAGCCCTGCTATTAAGTTTCTAAAACAAAAAAACAGAAACACTACATTAATATTTTTTATGCTTGCTATGTAGTCCAGGCTGTCCTTGAACTTTCCATCCTCCTATCTCTGCCTCCTGAGAACTGAAAGTACAGGAATGTGCCATCACATCCTTACTCATTAAGTTTAATGGGAAAAGTTGTTTTGTAGCTCATCTTAACCTAAGACACTCAAACAAATTTTCAAAGATTTTATGTGTGTGTCTCCATACAAATACATACACAATAGAAGTACAGTTATATAAATAATGATAAAGAATTTGAAAATAATCAAACAGTAATCTAATGACGTTTTATTGTATTCATTATCTTGTCTATTTTTTTCCTGTGGCTAGAATAGGATTCTATACAGTTGATAATTTATAATGAATAGAAATCTGATTGGTTTACAGCTGTTGTGGCTGAGAAATCTAAAGCATGGTACCAAAGTCTGGTGAATGTCTTCTTACTGTGAGATCTCATGTCAAAAAGCTGAGAGGATTGGAGCCAAATTTCTACCTTTTGTCAGGAACCCTTCCTGTGATATCTAATCTACTCCCATAGTAATGGCATTAGGCCATTCATGAGAGAAAAGCCTTCATGATCTAACCGTCTGTTAAGGGTGCCACCTCTTAATGTCACAATGGCAATTGAATTTCAACATGGATTTTGGAGAAGACATTCAAACCATATTGCTCGCCAAAGGAGGAAGAGATGACTTAGTAGGGAGTAATAAATGTATAAAGAAGAAATGAAAGTCTGATACTGGAAAGCTCATTCTTCTTTCTGCACTATTTTAAAATTATTTTTTCAGTCTTTTGGAGGAGATCATTATTGAAGTTGGTTTTGCTTAAAATAAACTTTAAGAATTATATTCAGGGCAAAAATAAAATCAAAATGCAAAGGAAATGGAACACATAAATAAGAAATCAGAGGTTTATAAGAGATGAAGATGCTAAATCTTCATTTCTTATTTAATGTCCACCAATAAAGCAAATATATTTGGGTTCCTCCAAATAAGGCATCCAATTTAAATTTGCCCCATGTGGTATTTTGAACAGAAACTTTATTCAGTGAATTGGTGAGTATGTCTATGCCTAGAAACACAATATTGAGAAAATTCTCATAATATCTATATTTAGTAGTCTTGGAAGAAAAATTCCTTATAGTGGGATTAAAATGGCAATTTCTCAATCATGCTATGATTTTTCAAGAGCCGTATTGCTGAAGAATCATCTTGTGATTTGCATCTGTTCACCAGCATATTATTCTGTCCATAAAATTTGGGAATCCACAGATCCAGCTAGGGGTAAGAATAAAACAAATCAAAACAACATCAACAACAACAACAACAACAACAAAACTGGACAAAACAGACACAAAACTTCGCCTCTAAATATTAGCTTATATTCTTCAGAATCTGCATGGATGAAAATTCCATTCACAGGGTCATTTTACTCAGCTCAGATAAAGTATATTTTATACCTGATTCATACTGGCAATCCTATCACAACACAGTCCTCTTCAACACCTTGAGGAACTACAGTTATTCCATTGAAGGTTTATTTGCTAAGATAATTAATCTGACCTCCAAAATCCTCTATTATGATCATCTCTTTGATGATACTTGATTTAGATGAGAAGTAGATAGATGAAGTATTGCCCTAGTGCTAAACCTACTACTTCCTGGTTTTGTAAATGCTCATATTTGCTATGGCTGCTTCAATGGCTGGCTGTGGTTTGTCTCCCAGAGGTTCATATGCTGGAGGTTTTGTCTCCAATATGATGATGTGGGGGTGACTGGGTGGAGGGTAGTTAGGCATGGAAGGGAGGCTCCAACTTCATGAATGATGTAAATGATGTCACATGGGAGTAGGTCAGGTCTTGTGGGAGTGGATTAGTTCCCATCAGAGTGGGTTGTTACAAAAGGAGTGAACCTGGCCCCTATCTGGTCTCTTCCTGTCTTACCACATGATCTCTTCTGCACATGCTCCACCCAGTATGATGACATTCACTATGGGGCCCTCATCACAGCTGAGCAGATGCGGGCACCATGCTCTTCAGCCACCAGAACTGTGAGCTAAATAATTATCTTTTCTTTATAAAGTACCCAGCTTCAGGTTATTTTTTTTATAGCAACACAAAATGGACTAACAGATGCTTCCATTTTACATTAGCAGAGTTGAGTAGATGTGATAAAGATCCTCTGATCAGCAAAGTCAAAAATATGTACTATCTTGCCCTTTATTGAAAATATTTACCCAGCCAGGTATTGTAGCATAAATCTGTAATCCCAGCACTTGGGAGGCTGAGGAAGGAGGAACATGAGTTTGAGGACAGCCTGTGAATTAGATGCTAGCCTGGGGCTATGTAGTGAGACTCTTATCTTAAAAAAAAAAAAAGAAAAAGAAAAAGAAAAAAGAGAGAAAGAAAGAAGGAAAA
>VMDO01004343.1:0-10589 GCA_007922755.1 Pedetes capensis | reverse complement strand
CTAAAGAAACTTCCACCTGCAGCTGTAGCCCTGTGGCATCGGATCCCGTCAGATCTCGGAAGCTAAGCAGGGTTGGCCCTGGTTAGTACCTGGATGGGAGACCGCCTGGGAATACCAGGTGCTGTAGGCTTGGGAGAAGGACCTGGCAACCCCCTCCCAAAAATCAATCTGCCATTGAAAACCCTATGAACAGCAGAGAAGCACTGACAATAGTGTTTCCCCTGTTGTACAAAGGGTCGCTATGAGTCGGATACCGACTCGACGGCACCTAACAACAACAACAACAAAGAAACTTTGTAAGTTATCCCAGCATTAGGGAGACAGAGGTAGAAGGACTATGAGTTTCAGGCCAGCCTGAGCTACACAGCAAGACTCCAAAACAAAACACTCAAAAACAACAACAACAAAAAACAAAGGATAGATCTTTGCCTTCTAATTTTCATAATCCCAACATGTTTTGTCCCCATTGCCCTGGTGCTTAATGGGTTTAACTCTTTTATTTTGTTTTTTCCAATGCTGAGGATTGAACCCAGGACTTTGTGCTGTGCAAGCACTCTACCACTAAACTGCACCCCCAGCCCACCTACTCCTTTTTCTTTTAGTTTCTGAGATAGAATCTCTCTAAATTGACCAAGCTGGTCTTGAGCTTGCTATGCAGCCCAGGCAGCACTCGAATTTACAATCCTTCTATCTCAGCCTCCAGAGTGGCTGGGATTATAAATGTGCACCACCAAGCCTCAGCTTGAGTTTAACTCTTAATATGCAATTTTTTGGCTTAAAACTATTGAGTGACTTTCTCCTTATTCTTCAGATAAGATTAATACCTTAAATGCAATTTACAAGGTGCATCAGGATCTGACCTCAGTCTTCCAGACTTACTTTGGTCTCTTTCTTCTCATTAAGACCTTAAACCCACAAGACTCTGCCCTGGACATCCTCTGTCCCTTTGTAATTTGTTTCTTTAGTCTAAGAGCATCACTTATCTCTCCCTAGACCAAGCCAGGTTCTCACTGATCCTAGATATCTCCCTAAAGGTCACTGCTGTAGGAAAGACTTTTTTGAGTTCCCTCTGCTCCATCCCCATCTGGGTTAGACTTGCATAGCTCTTAGATTTTTCCTCCATGCAAGTTTTCAGAATGACAAATATGTACATATTTATGCTATCTGCTTAATTTTGTCTTTTTATCCGATTCCATAAGGTGTGAGACAGGTTTATTCTGTTTGTAGATTTATCTCCAGTACTTAGCCAACACTTGAAACATAATAGGCAATCAAATTTATGGAATGAATTGCTAAATAAGACAGAACATTTACAGATCAGATATTTAGCAGTGAATTTGTTCTCAGTTGTCATTGGTGGAGTCAAAATAAGAACTAACCACCTGAAGCATCTGTCCCTGATTGTCTAGCAAAATTATGAGAAATTTTCCCCTATATAAATATCTATATAATAAGTTGATCAACTGGTCATAGTTTAATGCAAATAAAAGTTTTTCTTTTGATAAATGTTGTTGTTAGGTGCCATCAAGTTGGTGTCCAACTCATAGTGACCCTGCATGCAATAGGCAAAACAGTATTGTTCCTGCTGCTCTGCTATTTATAGGGTTTTCAATGGCAGATTGATTTTTGGGAGTGGGTTGCTGGGTCCTTCTCCCAAGCCTACAGCACCTGGTGTTCCCAGGCAGTCTCCCATCCAAGTACTAATTAGGCCCAACCCTGCTTAGCTTCCGAGGTCTGACAGGATCAGACGCCATAGTGGTACAGCTGCAGGCTTTTGATAAATAGTGTCTTTTTATTAGGAGCAATATACTTTGTTGTTTCTCTCTCCCCCCTTTTTTATTTTCCTTGAGACCAGGAAGTTCAAGAGAAAATTTATTGTTAAATTATGGTTAGGATCTAAAATGTCCCCCCCAAATTCATATGTTGTAGGCTGGGTCCCAAGTGCAGCAATGTAAAGCTGGGAGTGGTGGTACACCCCTATACTCCTAGCACTGGGGAAGCAGAGGCAGAAAGATCATCAGCTCAAGGCCAGGCTGGGCTACAGAGTGAGACACTGTCTCAAAAAGCAAAACAAACAAATACAACAGTGTTCTTTACTCCTTTTAAGGTGTTTTTTCTCAGTTATTTTGTTGCAGTGAGGGAAAACTAACACACTTTATTTGTAGTCATGCATACCAAACCAAGAATCCTGGCAAAAATTCTTCCTATTCCCTTTAATAGCTTATTAGTTTGTTTTTTTAAATCTGTTAAATGTTTACTTCATGCCAAGTTGCATCAAATTCTGTATAATTCCTTCTTCCCTCTTTCTCTTCCCCCCTCTTTCCCTTTCTTTCTTTCTTTCTTTCTTTCTTTCTTTCTTTCTTTCTTTCTTTCTTTCTGTTCTGGGGATTGAACCCAGGGCTTCACTAAGCATGCACTCTAACACTGAGGTACATCCCTAGCTCACAGATCGTTAATTGTATCTTGATCCAGTTTAACATTCACATTTTTTCACAATGCAATATGTCTAGAAAACCACATGAATGGTACCTCTTGGGCCATATCTGAACAACTGGTAGGGATGCAGCCATACTCAGAAGCCTCTAAGAATTCTGACCCTAGTTACAGTTGGTCCTCCATATACTCTGGTTCTGCATCCGTGGATTCAACCAACCTCAGATTAAAAATATAGCGAAACCTAGGCTGGTGTGTACCTGAGAGTGAGGATCTTTTACACTACATCTGCTTCTCTGGTGGCTGATCTTACTGTTCCTGCTTCTTTAAATCCATCAGGGTGGAGAGAGGAAGTGAAATTGAAAGAGTTCACCAGTTTAGAAGGTGAGGGAATTTAATCATAAATTTGCACTCTCTTCAGATGATTAAACAATGAATGTTTATAAAATCAAGAAAAAAATTCCCCCAGAGTTTTCTTTTCAAAGACTTCTGTGTGCTCTCTGGCTAATTTTAAAAGAGCCCCATAGGGTGCTTATTTTTATACACATATGTTGCCAGAGTAGTTCCTGTTTTGGTTTAAATGTGTGCCTTCTTTTTAGTCAGATGAAAGAGAACTTTCTTTAAAAAAAAAAAAAAAGACTTGTCTGCTGATCATATTTGTTAGAATGAGCCTAAAGCAAGCTTCTGCTAAGAGCTTAACTATTTAGTTCAATCCTCTTGGCTAAATTATCAGACAGATTCTTGTCTTTAGTTTGAGTGTGTAACTAGAGTGCACTTGTTAAGTACCTGCTTTCCAATCTGCAATATCCTCCCCTGAGGACTATGAGGTAAATCTCTTGAGGAAGGAGCTTTCTCCCTTATGGGGTGGACTTATCCCTTGGGTAGTTAGATGCTGGGATGTAGGCCTTTGGAATGTGTTAAGCACCCAAAATGAGCAAGTGATTAATTCTGTAGCAGGTAGAGGGGTGGAAGCTATGGAGAATGACATCTTGAAGGCTTTGGGGATGGCAGGACAATTTCTCAAGGGAAAGAGCCAAGGAAAGGAGAAGTAAAAGTTGCCTTCCATGTTGCCCTGAATCAGCCTGCATGCAACTATAAAATTAAGCCTTCCTAATACGGAGTTTTCTAATGTGGAATTCTGGGAAGATATAATAGGTAAAATAAATTTAAAAATAAATAACAAATTACTCATATAATCTAAAAGTGGATGAACCTCAAAAATGTTATGCAAAGCAAAAGAAGTCAGACACAAGAAAGTACATACTGCATGACTTTATTTATATGCAATGCCCAGAATAAGCAAATTTATAGAGATGGGACATAGACTGGTAGTTTCCTGGGGTTGGAGGCAAACAGATTCTTTTGGGGGTGATGAAATGTTTTGAAAGTGATCATGGTGATGACTATATAACTCTGTATGTTTCCTTAAAAAAAATCATTGAGTTCAAAGTCAAAATGGATGAATTTTATGATATATAAAATATACATAAAGCTCTTTAAAAAAAAAACAGGTGTGATCAATTATCTATTCAAAGTGACTGTAAGCAGTTAGGTGAGGCAGGTGCCCTTGGGGCAAACTCCCTATATTTATTTACACAACTTCAAAGTGTCCCTTTCCTTGAATTCAGCCAAAACCTTTTTTGGAGGAAAGAAGCTGAATATCCCAGAAGGACTCCTGCCTACCACCTTCATGAAGCAAGCCCAGAAGAGTTTCTGTGCACCATTTTAACCTTTTGAACATGTACTTCATGACTTTGAGCTAAGTGTGCCTAAGAAAATGTCCACCATCTTTCTTTCTTGAATCATGACCTTAAAATATGCATGCTCAGTAATGTAAATCTATAATTGAGCATATATAAATATGTATGTTATTGTTGTTAGGTGCTATGAGTAGGGTCCAGCTGATAGCAATAGTCATAGGATTTTCAATGGCTGATATAAATATGTATAGGCTCCCTGAATAAAAATCTCCATGTTTTGTTTGTCAGAGGAGGAGACTGTTTTTGGAATAACTCTAGTACTCTCCTTATCTGCTTCAGAGAATAAACTTTTTCCTATTCTTTTACTTTTGGGGGCTGTGCTTATTGGCTTTGTATTTACCAAAAGGAGAACATGTTATGTTCAGTCACAGGACTAAGGATGGCACATTAAGAGAACAAAGATGCAAGTACTGCTAACTACTATAGTCTCCTTTCATCTACATATTAAACTGATAGCTTTGTTTCTGCAAGAGAGAAAACCAGGAAAGGATACATTCCTTTAGTACTCTACTGATATACCTTTTACTACTGTTTCACTATTTGAAATCTACCTGTGAATTGGCCAGTAAGGTCACACATTAAAAACAATATGGGATGGGGGGTGGGGATATAGCTTAGTGATAGAGCACTTGCTGAGTAGGCACAAGGCCCTAGGTTTAAACCCCAGTACTGCAAAACTCAATCAATCAATCAATAAATAAAATGAAAGAAAAAATATCGAGAGCATTTCTCAAGTTTACTCAACATCACAGTCAAAATTCAAATTAGTTTTCAAAAGATGAGACTATTTCCTACATGTTGCTTTGATGAAAAGGTTTAAAGAAAAGGTCTATATTAAAAGCATGCAAATATGAAATGTTTTTAACATATGCATTAATGCTAATAAGATGATTTTTGTTCTCACATTCAATTAAATAAGTTAAGGGACTAGAAGACTGCGAATGAATATTATCTAGCTGAAGACTGTTCTGCTTTACTTAAGGAAAATAAGTGTTTACTCAACAAATGGATAAGAACACAAGATAATGAGAAGCCTGTGGCTTCACCCTTGTCAGAAAATAAATGCCAATCTTAACCATAATCTTAAGATTATTTTTTAGAAATTTTCTCTTCCATGACTAGAACATAGTATAAGCTTTTCAAGAATTTGGATCAGTCTAACTTGCTGTGCCCCATAAAGTGAATATATCCTAAATTACATTTTCCAGTGGAATTTCAACCCTTGAGTTCTTATTGCAGTATATCCAAATGCATGACAGTTATGTTGGGTATGTATAAGATCTCAGGGTTGGTTTTGTGTGTGTGTGTATGTGTTTTTTTTTTTTTGTTGTTGTTGTTTGTTTTTATTTTTTGGCCCAAGGTAGCCTCAAACTCAAGATCTTCCAGGCCTTGGCCTCCCAAAAACTGGGATTATGAGCTTACATCTGATTTATCAAAACACATCTAAGTGCCAATCAATTTGAGATTTTAAATTCAAGTTTACATTAAAGGGCAAGTTGTTGCTTTTTGTTCCTCTTTCTTCTTTTCTCTTTCTTTCTTGTTATTTATTTATTTATTTATTTATTTTCAGTACTGAGAGATCGAACCCAGGGCTTCTCACATGTTAGGCAAACTGAGCTGTACCTCTAGACCCTTTTGTTTTTTATTTTGAGACAGGGTCTCACTAAATTGGGGAAACTGCTTCTGACCTTGAATTTAGGACCCTCCTGAGGCAGGATAGAAAGGTATGGAAATTTGGGGGAAATGGAAAGGGAAAGAGCTTTCACCCCAGGATCTGGTTTGAATCTCACCAGCTGAGAGTTGAGAACTTTGACACAACTACCAAGAATGCTATGAGGAGTGCCTACCTAGAGACATTTTTGAGAGCTACTTTAAATAATGAAAATGTTAAAATAGCAGTAAGCCATGCTTGAGGTCAAAATGTACATAACCCTTAAGTTTTACTTTCCCCTCTGTAATTCTGTGCTTCTTACATTGGCCTCTTTTTGGCTTCTGATGTGTCACTCCCTAAATAAGTTCTCATCTGTGTCTTAGATGCCCCCCCCACCCCTCTCTGTGAATGCCCACATGTATTCTAAAGTGTGGACTTAACAAACTCTGTAACTTTGCTTCATTCTTTCTGGATTGTCTTGAAAAATTCTTCCTGGAAGCCAAGGACCCAGGCTACCCTGAGTGGAGGTCCAAACCAGAGGAACTGCTCAGGTAGAAGGCCATGTTGAGCTGTACCTCTCTGCTGTGTGGCTGGTAACATTCCTGCCTCAGCCTTCTGAATCATTAGGACTACAGGTATTCTCCACAGCATCCAGGGGTAGGCTGTAGCTTTTCTTAGAAGTGAAAATGAAAGCATGAAATAATGCCAACATTTGATTAGTTGATTAATTTTACTAAGCTTCTTGAGTACTATTCTACCTGTTAAGAACAAAATCTGGGCACTCGTCACTTGACAAGATTAGCTCTAGCTTGCTTAATGTCTCAGAAACTGGGAAGATGGAATTTACACAGACACCATAGAATCTTAGGGAAGCAAATAACTAACCTAAAACTTGGTTGATCTTTACAGGCAGCTTTTACCTATAAGTGAACATGCTAACTTTTTTCTTTTAAGAGAAGAGCTTTCTATTTGAGAGAGTATACACCTGGAAAAAACACCTGTTTTTTGTTTGTTTTTTGGGGGGGCACTTTGATGCTGTGTTTCTCCTCTGTGTAGACTAGACTGTCCTGAAACTCGCCATGTATACCAGGCTGGCCTCAACTTTGAGTTGATCCTCCTGCCTCAGCCTCTCAAGTGCTGGGATTACAGGCATGCAACACCATATCCAGCTTGCTTTTTATTTTTAATATAGAATTTTTTCCATTACTTTTTCAAGCAACTGTTCTCCAATATTAGTACCCAGATAGCTGGGCTCCCACCTCCAGAGTTTCTGTTTCAGTAGGTCTAGGGTAGGGCCAAAAATATGCATTTCTGTCAAGTTCCCAGAGTGCTGTCCCTGCTGATTTGAGGAACACATTTGGAGAGCTACTGAAAAGTCCAATCCTCTTCCCTCCTGGTTTGAAAGGCAGTAGAAGTCCATTTGTTCCATACTCAGAAAGTTATAAACACCATACGCCAAGATCACAAGTTGTAAGAACTTAAAGATTCTTTACAGTTTCCACTGTTATTACCTATCTCTTTCCCCTGGCCACTCTTGGACCTTAAAATTGGCTAATTGGCAGACACATGGGAAATATATATATATATATATGGCTGGGATTTAGCTCAGTTGGTAGAGCACTGCTCTGCAGTCTCTGATGTCCTGAGTTCAATTCCCAGCACTGCAAAAATGGGAGAAGGACGTGGCAATCCACTCTCAAGGCAATCCTGAAACAATCAGCCATTGAATGCCCTATAAGGGTCACTATGAGTCGAGCACGACTCGACGGCACCTAACAACAACAACATACACACACACACACACACACACACACACACACACACACACACACACATAAATACATATATATACACACATATACATATATATGAGAGGTGGGGGGAGAGAAACTGAAAGATGGAATCATAAGGTTCTGGGTTTGGGGAGGAGCCTGATTTTGAGGATTGGCTCTGCAGCTATCCCATAGAAAAGGTAGTGAGAATTCCTGGAGGGCAAGAGATCAAGCTTCAACAGTCTTATGCTGACATAGACTTAAAACCTGCCTTCCTTGCGGTCCCACAACCTTCTCCACCCCACCTCTGCGGGTCACAAGTTAGCCCACATCTGCACTGCTGGGAGGATTGTGGGACTGACTCTGTGGTTCCTCCCACCAATTTAGCCCAACAGGGAAGTGAAAAGTTTAAAATTGACTTAAATAGAAGGCATTTTTGCTGCTTTCTCTTATCTGCCCCTAGGGAAATTTTTCATTCCAGTGAAATTATTTTATTTGGCAGACTAACTTTTTAATATGCCCTTTGATTCATTTTCCAGTGAGCCTTTTAATAAATGTAGCTCTATTTTCCAGGATGTCAAGCATGAGAGGTCTCCTCAGCTGCCTTGACTCTTTCTTTCCCTTCTACTGTCTCTACTCATCTCCAAATGTCTTCTAACTTCATCAGGCTTTATTTCTCACAATCCTTTTTAGGAAAAGGTACTATCAGGAGCACTCCTGCAACCCCCATGGGGTGTCCAGAACTCAAAATTGTTAGTCTATGCCTTGAGAGTTCAAATTTAGTTATGAAATTTGGGTAAATTTTCTCCTCCTCCTCCTCCTCCTCCTTCTTCTTCTTCTTCCTCTTTTTGATTTTATTTCTTTTCTTTAAGACTTATTTCCTCATATGAAATACTATAAACTGTACACATAGGGTAGGGTTTCTGGGAGAATTAAATGGTAATTCATCTGAGAACTTAGCAGTGTCTGATGCACTATTAATGATATTAACCTATGTCAGAAGAAACTGAATTTTAGACAGGCCCATGGCACACGTCTGTAATCCCAATGACTCCGGAGGCTGAGGTAAGTGAACAAGAGTTCCAGGCCAGAGACACCTTGTGCAATTTAGGAGACCCTGCTTCAAAACAAAAAGGGGCGAGGGAGGCAGCTCAATGTGGAGCACTTGCTCAGCATGTGCAAAGTCCTGGTTTCAACAACTCAGTACTGGGGAAAAAAGAGAGGGGAAGGGAAGGGAAGGGAAGAGAAGAGGGAGGAAGAAAAAGAGAAAGAAAAAGAAAGAGAGAGAGAGAGAGAGAGAGAGGGGGGGAGAAAGAAAAAGAAAGGTGATGAGGAAGGGGGAGGGGGAAAGGGAAACAACATGGGTAAAGGAGAGAAAAAACCCAAAAAAAAAAAAAAAAAAAAAAAAAAGAAAAGAAAAAGAAAAAGAAAATGAAAAAGCAAAAAGCAGGTGTAATCCATGGTTGCCTATGACTGTCATTACATGTTAATTAAAATTCTTACTTTTTTCTTTTGGCCTTCTAATTTTGTTCTGTAAAAACATTTAAGGAGATGGAAGTATAAGCAATTCTGATTTGATAGTTGTATAACAAATATATCAACCATCTTATTATTCTGTACCCCACTAAAATGTATAAATAAAATATTCTAATAAAAAAGAAACGATTTTTGTTCAAAATGGATGTCACCTTCTGATTGCTAGTTTTTTTCATTCTCTGAGCCCCAATAGATTAAAACTCAGTTCAAATGCCTTAGGTTGCACCCTTACATTCAAACCATACCAAACCAAACCAAACAGGAAAGAAGAAGCACTAGAGGTAGTCTCCTCCTGTCTGCGAGTTACCAAAAAATTAATAAAAGGCATAGGTCCCAGCTGGGCATGGTAGCAAACATAAGCCTATAATCCCAGCACTTGGGAGATCGAGGTAGGAAGATTGTGAGATTGAGTCCAGCCTAGGCTAAATAGCAAGACCCTGTCTAAAGAAACCAAACCAAACAAAAATAAAAATAAAAGGTGTAGGTCTCTGTTGTTGTTAGGTGCTCTGGAGCCAGTGGTTCTCTGCTGTTCATAGGACTTTCCATGGCAGATTGATTTTTTGGGAATGGGTTGCCAGGTCCTTCTCTGAAGCCTACAGCACTTGGTGTTCCCAGGGAGTCTCCCATCCAAGTATTAACCAAGCCCGACCCTGCTTAGCTTCCGAGATCTGACAGGATTGGACATACCACAGTGCTTTGGCTGCAGGCATAGGTCTCTAGTTTAAGAGATAAACCCACAATAAACACTAAATTATTTAAAAATTTAAATAACAGTTGGGGACAAAAAAAAAAATAAGAATTGAAGTCATTTCAACTTTACCCCTCTCAAATCCATCACTCTCTTGGCTTTCCAAAAACTGTGACTTTCCTGTCAAAAATACCATGTGCCCTATGGCTCTCTCCACCTACCAGTGTTTTCAACATTTACTTTCCTTGGTTTAAGCTTCTAAAATACTCCAAGATCAGGTCTCTTTTTCCTCCCTTTCAAGAAGATAGGATGGGGGGGGGGGGGGAACGTAGGGGAGGGTAAGGGGTAACCTATATGAATAATTTTTATCAAATTGCATATATGAAAATTGTCACAATGAAAAGCATGTCAAAATGAATCACATTATGATGTACATTAAAAATTTCTAATTAAAAAAATAAAAAAAAGAAGATAGGATCATAAGTCACCTTCCCTTTCAGTGTGGGGCTTCCCTAACCCCTCTGCCACCAATTGCAAATTCAAAAATTAGTGTCTTGGGGACTTGACAGTGGTACAGCTGCAAGGGATACCTTGGTGGGCATTTCTCCAAAGGGATTCCTTCTCTCTCTATTTGCCTCTAACACCCTCTAAAGAACTCTTCCACTTGACCTTGACTTTCTTCTTTGGTTAAATTGTGGATTTTCTACATACCTAGGACTATATCTGTTGTTGTTGTTGTTAGGTGCCGT
>VMDO01004342.1:110227-127592 GCA_007922755.1 Pedetes capensis | reverse complement strand
GAGAGAGAGAGAGAGAGAGAGAGAGAGAGAGAGAGAGAAGGGTGGAGGGGGAGGCAGAGGACGAGGGAGGAGGCAGAGGACGAGGGAGGAAGCAGAGGCACCAAGACACAGCCCAAAGCCTAGGCGACGCTGGGCAGGTCCCACTGTCCCGGGCAGCTGGGTGCTGGGCCTCAGGGCTAAAAGAAAGGGCCGAGTGCGCGGCGGGCGAGCGCTGGGGCTGTAGGGCGCTGTGAGACTGGCGGGGGGATGGAGAGTGGGAGGCAGAGAGGACGCCCCGCTACCCGAGACACGCATTGCCCCCGACCTGATCTGACCCGCAGAGGTGCCTCAGTTTCTCCTGCAGGCCTGCGCTGGCCCTGGGTGGTAAAGCAGGTTCTCCTCTTCGTGGCAGGAGGGGCCTCAGAGGTGATCCCCAGACAGCGGGGCGCCGGCTGGCTTCGCGTGTGAAGGGCGCCCCTGGCGGCTACCCTGCCTTTTGTAAAAGGTGTCATCTGCGGGGGACCTGAGCCGCTGCTCCCAGGCCCCTGGCCGACTCCTGGGCCCCTGCAGATGGTGTCCCCAAGGTGCCCGGGCCTGATGCCTCCGCAATGGCCTTTGGAGACCACGGTCCACAGAACATAGCTCCAGCCTAGGCTGCTTCCTGGAGCGCCTTCTGCGCAAGTCCCTGGCATCAGGCCCAGCTGGGTCTATCAGGGTTTAAATGTCCCTGGGCCCCATGGAGATGCCAGTCAGGTTTCTTCCCCAAATCTCCCCTCGGGTAGATCCTGGATGCAGTGTGGGGAGCCGCCCTTCCCCCGCCCGGTCCTGCAGCCGTCCCCTGGCTTGAATTTGCAGGGACCTATTCTTCCCATTGGCTGGGATTTAGCTCAGTTGGTAGAGCACTGCTCTGCAGTCTCTGAGCTCCTGAGTTCGATTCCCAGCACCGCAAAATGGGAGAAGGACGTGGCAACCCACTCCCAAGGCAATCCTGAAACAGCCATTGAAAACCCTATGAGGGTCGTTGACTGGACGGCACCTAACAACAACAACAACAACAACAACAACAACAACATTCTTCCCATTTGGAAGAAGGACACAGAAACCCACTCCCAAAAAACAATCTACCATTGAAAATCCTATGCATAGCAGAGAAGCACTGACAGTCTTGTTTCGCCTGTGGTACACAGGGTCCCCATGAGTCGGACAGGACTGGACTGCACCTAACAACTACAGCGTTCTTCCCATTGTCCTTCTTGTTTGTGAAGAGAGAGGAACTGTGGTCTCTCTGGGCTGTCAGGGACCAGATGGCGTGGCGCTCCTGCCTGGTGACAAGCAGCCCAGAGCCCGCCAGCCAGCTAGCGATGGCCTGGGTGGCCGCTCTCTCCTCTGGAGGCACTGTCACCCCTCGGTGACCTCGCTGGGCACCCTCCACATCTGCAGGTGTGGGGGCCCTGCCTACACCCAGTGTGGGCAGCAGTGTGCCTCGGTGTGGGGGCCCCTGCCTGCCTTCTCCTCTGAGCTGCTGCCTGGGCCCTTTCTCCCCAGGCCTCTGCTGCTCAGGGGCCCTGGCCAAGGGCCACACAGCGTTCTTTCTTTTTCCCTCCCTTTCTCTCCCTCCCTCTGTCCCCCTTCTCTCTCTCTCTCTGTTTTTCTTTCTTTTGCCCTCCTGTGATGGGGCTGGAACCCAGGGCCTCATGCAAGCCCTCTGACACCCACAGCCCTGGGCTTCTTTTTTTTTTTTTTTTTTTTTGCGGTACTTGGGGTTGAACCCAGGGCCTCATGCCTGTATGCTCTGCAAGTGCTGAACCACTGAGCTGCGCCCCCAGCCCTTTTTTTTACTTTTTTTTGAGACAGGGTCTTGCTAAATTACGCAGACTGTCCCGGTGTGGAATTTGTAATCCTCCTGCCTCCGCCTCCTGAGCTGCTGGGATTAGAGCCGTGCGCCACCATGCCTGGCTCCGCTTGCCTGGCTCCACTTTGTTTCTTTAACCGCATCCATCTGAGCACCTAGGGCCATCACGGTGGGGTGTGGAGCCTGGCTTGGCCCTGGTGAGTGCAGCCAGCCATCTGTGGGTCTTGTAGGAGGCAGCTGGGTGGAAAGGTAGTGAAGTTGTGAGGGCTGCCCTTAAGGTGGTGGGGAGGGGCTGCCTGGCCCAGTGCCTGGGGACCGCCTTCTCCAGGAGTCTCGCCTGCTTCCTGCCCTGAGTGAGTCTGCAGGCCTTCCCTGTGTTGCCTGGCACACACGTGGGGATAAATCAGGCCTGTCCCACCCTCTGCCCACCTGTCGCCCGAGCCTCCTCTGGCCCCTTCACCCTGAGCAGCTCCAGGCCCTCTTGCCATCCAGCCTCTCACGGGGGCTTGGAGGGGTGGAGGGCATGCATTCCTTCTTCTGTTACGCATGGCATGTTCTCATTGGCCGTTCCTGCTGTGAGTGCACTTGCGGCCACCCTCGTCCCTGCAACTAATCCAGAGCACTTATTTCTAGGGTTTACAGGGCGTGCCATTATGCTTTAACTTGCTCTCTTCTTTTTTCCTCTTTTCTTTTCTCCTTTCCTTTTCCCTCTTTCCTTCCTTCCATCCTTTCATCCTTTTTCCCTCTGCCCTTCCTTCCTTCCTTCTTTCCATCCTTCCTTCTTCTTTCCCTCCCTTTCTTCCTTCTTTCCTTCCACCCATCCATCCTTCCTTCCTCTTTCCCTCCCTCCCTTCCTTCCTTCCTACCTTCCATCCTTCCTTCTCTTTCCCTCCCTCTCTCCCTTCCTCCTTCCTTCCTTCCCTCCTTCCTTCCTTCCTTCCTTTTCTTCCTTTCTCTCCACAGACTGTCAGTATGTACCCCAGGCTGGTCTCAAACTCATGATCCTTCTACCTCCGCCTCTGGAGTGCTGGGCCTACAGGCCTGTGCCACCGTACCCAGATCCTGTGTTCTAATTTCAAGTCTGGTGATGTCAGGTGGCTGAGTGGTCTCCCTGAGGCTCTTAGCCCTCCGCGCTCCTCACTGGCTCCGCAAAAGCACTCATGCGGACACACTAAAGAGCCCTCGAACGAGACGGTCCAGTGCTTTTGCTTGTTCTCAAGGTCCAGATGGTTATCAGTCTCAAACCAGCACGTTCATCATGCGGACTCAGGCTGAAGGACTGAAAACCTGTGATTCTGGTAAACCACAGCCAAAGAAGGAGTCATGTTGGAAATTGAAACAATAAAAACGAGTTAAGAGCCTGTTAGAGGGCTATAAGAGGCAGGAAGAAAGGGAATCGAGGCCTCTGCAGCAGTATGGCCACCTGTAAGGTGGCAGTGCTTGCTCGGAACTACTGTCCCCTTTCAGATAGCCGGGTCTGTAACCTTCAGCACCTTTACAATGGTCTCTGCTTGCATATGAACACCTCGGATGTCTCCATGTCTGGCCCAGGGAAGGGACCCTCAGCTGAAGCAGGAGCCCTCCTGTGATAAAGAGAAAGTCCAGCCAGGCGCGGTGACGCGCGCCTGTAATCCCAGCGGCTCTGGAGGCGGAGGCAGGAGGATCACAAGTTTCAGATCAGAGGAAGTCTGCATAATTTGGCAAGACCTTGTCTCAAAAAAAAAGTAAAAAAATGGGCTGAGGGTGCAGCTCAGTGGTCCAGCACTTGCAAAGCATGCAAGCGGAAGGGCCTGGGTTCAACCCACAGTACTGAAAAAAAAAAAGAGAGAGAGAGAGAGACCGGTTTTACAGCCCAGACTGGCCAGCCTAGGCTGAGGAGGGGTGGGAGAAACAAATCATACCCAAGACAAGATCAAAAGGAGAGAGGAGCTTCTGTCCCCTTAATGAGGCAGGGACTTAAGAACCCCCAAGTCCCTCTCCTGGGGCAGTGTCCAGACTCCTGAGTGTCCACAGTTGTGAGGAGTGTCCAGTCCGCAGTATTCAGTGATGTTTCCAGCGTCCAGTTGTGTGCAGCTTACAGCAATGGTCAGAGCGACCCGCAGAAGTCCACAGGGGTCTGCAGCTGTCTGCAGTCTTCACAGATGTTCAGCGATGCCGCAGCCTCACTGATGGACCTATCGGACTCCTAGCCTCCCGCCCCGGTGGGTAACTGCCACTGTCCGTGGATCTTCACTGCTGGGCCTGCCTGCTGCCTGGCTTTCCTCTCAGGAAGTGTAACTTTCTCTCATTGCCCGTCCATCTCCCCTGTCCTCATGCCGACCTGTGTCCTCAGCCTGCCTCTCTCTCTCTCTCTCTCTCTCTACCGGCCTACACCCCAACCTGCTCACCACAAGCCTGTCTGCTCTTGCTCTGCCTCTGCTTTTAATTCCCAAATAAACTATCTTCCAAGTTCCACCCTGGGTTCATTTGTGAAATCATTTCTAAAGGAGACCAAGGTTTGCCGAGGCTTCCTGGACCCCTCCCACAGAAACAGGTAACACAGGACCCTGGACTGTGCTCCCGAGGGACAACCCTACCTGTCAAAACAGTTGGGCCACACAAAAGCTCTCCCTGCAGGAGAGGCCAGTAGTTAGGAGTTAGGGTTCATTTTCTTAGGATGGACAGCGATGCTTGGCAGTCGGGAGGGACGCCTTCATAGGAGGTCAGCGCTGGAGTTATCAATAACAATGAGAGGAGTTGGCAGATTCCAGGCAGGATGAGGGACGCGGGGCCTGGAGATGGGGAGCCACTGAGGCAGGGTTTGATGCGCCCACACAGGCTTCAAAGGAAGTCACTGGACAACTTGTCACCTCACCTGATTAAGATTTGTGGAACGGGTCTCTCACTGATTAAGATTTGTGGAACGGGTCTCTCAACCCTCCCCTAAGAACTTACAATAAAAGAGGTGACAGGTCCCGTTCCTGGGACCCCCCAGCCGGGACCCCCTTGGTCTCTCCTGGCGAAGGCTTTTGTCTGTCCTTTTAGGGAAATCTCCTTTGCTCTCATTTGTGTTTGCTCTCTGCATGCTTATTCCTGGGTCCAGGGGCGCAGCACCCAGTACCTGAGAGGAAACTTTGCTCTCAGTAACACAGGACTAGGAGAGAATGGTGCTGAAGCAGGAGAGGGAGACGGGGGATGTGGGGGCATGGGGACAAAGGGCTTCTCTTATCCTGGGATCTGGCCTGAGTCTTATCACAGAGCATTTCAACACACCCAGCAGAGGAGGCTGCCCGGAAACCAGGGCTTCCCTAAGCACCTCACCAAGCAAGAATATGGGCTGCAATTAAGGTTGACAGACCTAGGCCATGCCTTATGACTAGATGTTGTTGTTGTTAGGTGCCGTCGAGTCAGTATCTGACTCATAGGGACCCTACGTACAATAGGCGAAACCCTATTGTCAGTGCTTCTCTGCTGTTCACAGGGTTTTCAATGGCAGATTAATTTTTTGGGGAGTGGGTTGCCAGGTCCTTCTCCCAAGCCTACAGCACCTGGTGTTCCCAGGCAATCTCCCATCCAAATCCTAACCAGGCCCGACCCTGCTTAACTTCTGAGATCTGATGGGATCAGATGCCACAGGGCTACAGCTGCAGGCCTATGACTTGATAGAGGAGGAATTTCCTCCTCGACCCTAATCTAGGCATCTTAATAATGCTTCTCTTTTTAACCTGTAAATCTCTACCGGGCACCCGCTGGATCCCACTGAGCACTGTGACATCAAAAGCCCCAAATCATGTGCATTCCTGCTGTGGAGACGCATAGGAGCGCCTCTCTCCCTCTCTCCCTCTCTCTCTCTCTCTCTCTCTCTCTCTCTCTCTCTCTCTCTCTCTCTCTCTCTCTCGGCCTGTGCTTCCCACCCTCTTCCGGACTTGTCCTAAAATCCATTTTTGCAATGGAGCCAAGGATCCAACATCTCCCCCTGAGTGCAGGTCTCAAAGGGGGGGCCTCCTCAGGGCAGGCAGTAACCCTGGGGTTCGGCACCCCTAAACCCGTTGGCGGTACAAAAACACTAAACAAAGAAAAGCTTCTTGAAACAAACCAAATTACACAGACGTCTGGCAAACTGAGTACGAAAACAGCCCACATATGAGTTAGCCAGGGGCGAGCTACAGAAAGCCACAGGTTGGGAAAAATGAGAGGACAAGATTGCGTGCGTGGTGAGTGTGCGGAAGGCACGGCGAAGCCTTCCTTGACACCAGAGTGATGAAAACACCGAATTGCTGCAAACATTGGTAAGGCCGTCCAGTGCTTTGGACGAGGCTGGGTGCAAGTCCAGGAACCCCACTGGGACGAGCAGGGGCCTCACTGTGGGGAGAAAAGGGCCCTGTTCCAGGGACAGGTGGACAGGGCAGGGTTCTGTGTGGGAAGAGACTGCCCGTTCTTGATTCTGTGGCACATAGTTTGTGGCACACTACCAGAGGGTGTAAGAAACACCGGGAGCGTGATTTTCAACCAAGGGAAATATGGTAGACCAGACATTGGCGTGAGTAACCCAAGTCGTAGGGTTGGCAGACAAGGGCTTCATGAGTCCACTATAAATACGTTGCATAGACGATGGGCAAAACGTATGAAAGGATGGAGAACTCAACAAATAAAGGACATAAGAGTAAATGCTAATTAATACACCCCTGTGGGGACAAAGGGCTCCTTCCCTCCCCTAGGCTCCAAGGTCCTGGGACAATGGTGTCCCCAGACCCCAAAGGTGGGTCATTTCTAAGATTCCAAACTTCTACCGCAACCCTCCTTCCCCCTCCCTCCTGCAAGGAAACTCTTCCCTTCCCAGCACGGAAACCTCAAAGAACTTGCCTGAAATATAAGAGGGACTCACCACTCAGCTGTGGCTACACCTAGGGCCCTCTCCACCCCCCTCTTCTCTGATCTCTCCCCCTCTCTTCACCTTCCTTAAGTAAGCCTAATCTTCCACTGCTCGCTGTGCTTTCTTGTGTCTGTGGACCCAGCCCAGTGAGAATTTTCCTATTGGTACCTGACATGAAGAACTTACGGAGAGGGCTTTACAGTAGACCAGACCCACAGTAGCAAAAAGGATTGATGAACTTTAAGACAGGTTGACAGAAACTACCTGAAATGAAGCACGCAGGTAGAACTGAATTGCAGGCACTAAACACACACACACACACACATGCATGCACGCACGCACGCACGCGCGCGCGCACTGCGAGGACCTGACCAGTTAACATCTGCAGTTGGAATTACAGGGAGGGAAGATGAGGCAGTGGCAGTTACTTTCTTGACAGCTAATAACCCCAAATTTTTCAAAGCTGATAACAGACATTAATCTCCCGTATCAATAAGTTTATTGAACCCATGGCTTACAAATCGGAGGAAACCAGTATTTCTCGTGGGTCAGATTGCTGAGGCTGAAGGCGAGGAGGAGAATCTGAGGAGCAGCCAGCAGGAGGGGAGCTGCAGGAGGCAGGCTGTCTCCTCCACAAAAATGCTGGAAGCCAGAGATGGACATGGGCAAGAAACTGGCTGCCTCTTAGGTCCATGTTGTTGTTGTTAGGTGCTGTCGAGTCGGTCATAGCGACCCTCATAGGGTTTTCAATGGTTGACTGTTTCGGGATTCCCTTGGGAGTGGATTGCCAGGTTCTTCTCCCATTTTGGGGGTGCTGGGAATTGAACTCAGGACCTCAGAGACTGGTGCTCTACCACCTGAGCTAAATCCTAGCTCCTTAGGTCCATAGGCCAAGTAAAATTTCCTCCACAGATGAAGCCACAATAAAGGCAGGCGAAGAGGGTAGCTTGGTGCTGGAGTGCTTGTCTCTCATGCCCAAGGCCCTGGATTTGAACCCCAGCACCACAAAACAAAACAAAACAAACAAACAACAACAAATGCATTGGTCTTAAATTGGTTGCGCAAGTTTTAGTCCCAGCACTTGAGAGGTAGAGGCAGGAGGATCACCAGTTTGAGGCCAGCCTGGATTACATAGTGAGACCCTTGAAAGGAAGAAAGAAAAGAAAGACAGACAGACAGACAGACAGAAAGAAAGAAAGAGAGGGAGGGAGGGAGGGAGGGAGGGAGGAAGGGAGGAAAGGCAGGCAGGAAGGAAAGAAGGAAGAAAGGAAGGGGAAGGAAGGAAGGGAGGGAGGGAAAGCAAGGAGAGAAAGGAAGGAAGGAAGGAAAGAGGGAAGGAAAGGAAGCAAGGGCGGGCGAGCCCTTTCGGGCAGGTGCAGCTAAGAGGAGCCCCTGCAGCGCAGTGAAGCGAAGTGTGTCTCAGTGCAGGGAGCTGCTGCAGACGCGGGGCTGACCTCAGGAGTCAGTCTGGCCTTTCCGTTGCTGCCCCAGCACCCTTGTGCTCTTCTGAGGACCCACCGAACTTCCTCTGCGAGGGGCGCTCCAGAGGCCTTGACCTGGAAGGCGAGTGAGGCAGGGACTCCCATCCTGGGTTGGCTGCAGCAGCTCTGGGCATGCAGGGGCCACCTAGGCCTCCTGCCAGCTCCGGGGGCTGCTCTTTGCTGCTGCAGACACCGTGGGTAGACCCTGCTCAGGGGCGGAGGGGCTTCCAGGAGCTCCCAGGAAGGCCTCTTCATTTACTTACCTGGTTTACTGACACATTCTATTTTTTAGAACAGCTTAGGTTTTCAGAAAGCCGAGCAGATGGCACAGAGGGTGCCGGCACATCCTCTCCTCTCCAGTTTCCCCGTTGTTAACACCTGGCATCAGCGTGGTAGGTGGATGCATTCGATCAACTGATATCAACATGGTGTTTTTAACACGAGTCCATGGTTTACATCAGGGCTCCCTCTGCGCGATGTAATCTATGGGCTTTGAGGAATGCGCAAGGTCGGGAATGCGCCGTTCCAATATTACGCAACAGTGGCACTGCCCTAAGCATCCTGGTGCTCCACCAAGTCATGCCCCGCTTCCATCCTCCAAACGTTCAGTAACTGCTCCCAGGGGAGCACTGGGGACCTCTTTTGGGTGCTTCAGGTGGACGTGCTCACTGCCAAGTGTCCTCGCCGCAGGGCAGCTTCCCTGGCATCTGTGCATCTGGCTTTTCCAGTAGCCATGCAACCCCCAAGATCGTATCAGACTCCTTATTCCACAGCACATAGAAAACAAGTGGTCTTCCTCCCCGCCAAGCAGGATCACTGCGGGATCCATTTCTGGGTGCAAGAGGTGCCCTCAGAATTCAGCAAGCCCTGTGTGCATGTTTTGTAATGTACAGATCAAATTTGTTAATTTCCTTAGATGAAAGAAGGTACCCTGGCATGGTGGCAGGCAGGAGGGCTGAGAGTTGGAGGGCAGCCTGGGGTACGTGACAAGACTCTGTTAAAAAAAAAAAAGGTATGTGTGTGTGGAGTTAACATATAAAAACATATTGAAGAAAACTCAGAGCTGGGCACAGTGGCACATGCCTGTAATTCCAGCTGCTCGGGAGGCGGAGGCAGGAGGATCAAAAGTTTGAGACCAGAGGCAGTCTGCGTAACTTAGCAAGACCCTGTCGCAAAAAGTAAAAAATGGGCTGGGGGTACAGCTCAGTGGTCCAGCACTTGGAGAGCATGCAAGCATGAGGCCCTGGGTCCAAACCCCAGTAACGAAAAAAAAAAAAAAAAGAAAGAAAAAGAAAACTCGTAGCTGCTTTGTTGTAGATAAATTTTGCCAACTTCAAATTCATATGTTGAAGCTGAAACCCCCACTGAATGGGATTGTATTTGAAGACAGGACCCTTAATGATGCTTGATTAAGATAAAATGCAAAATGAGGCCCTTTGGGCAGTCCTAACCCAGACTGGTGTCCAATAAGAAGCAATTAGAACACTGAGAGGGACACACAGGTGGACGACCACATGGGGACTTGTGGAGAAGACGCCACCTACAGGCCAAGGAGAGGCCTCGGGAGGAGCCAGCCTGGGCTGAGCCTCATCTCAGCCTCCAGCCTCCAGCCCTGAGACGGAGATTCCCGCTGTTCTAGCTGCCCCTTCCGTGGCATTTTCTGTGGTGGCCGTGGACAGTGATGCGCAGCTAGAGCCCTCTTTTCTGGAGCTCACCCAGGGCTCAGTGAGGCTTGTGTTTGTAATATCCCTGCTCTGCAATTCGTCTAACTTCACCCTGTCTGGGAAGAGGTTCTTAATTGGCAGGGCGACCATGGTGTCTTCCCAAAGGCCCTGAACTGTCAGTAGTCTGCGCTCCTCCAAGGCTCTGTGGGCTTCCATTGGCTCTTTCTCCTGGATGTGGAACCAGAAGGAGGTCCCAGCCCCGTGTCCCAAAGGTCTTTTCCCCGCCCTGTGGAACACAGACTCCTCCGTTGGAGCAGACTCCACAGCTCCGCCAAGGGAGCCAGGGCCCTCTTCTCTGCCTGCTGATTTGGTGGCAGAAGCAGCCCAGAAGTGGGAAGTGGTCCCTTCCATTTCTAGCTTCCAGGGCCCTTGTGGTGCCCCCTGATGGGACTGTTTTCCTCTGGGAAACAAGTTCCCAGAAGCTCAAAAGCACAGCTGACCTGCTGTGGCAGGGACTAAAAATTCTGGGTGGCATCCAGGTGCAAAAGATTTTCTAGGAAGTTACTAGCTAGGTGCCCTTTTGTTGGCATAAGTCACCATGACGGCCACTATAAAACCCTATGAATAGCAGAGAAGCACTGACAATAGTGTTTCACCTGTTGTATGCAGGGTTGCTATGAGTCAGACACCGACTCGATAGCACCTAACAACAACATTGTTCTTCAGGGAAACTAAATGAGACTGGAGCATTCCGACTCACGCAGGTGAACATGAGGAAGTTTCACCAAGGTCCCAGCCTCTCTTGGATTAAAACCACGTGGGTGTCAACAGACAGAAGGTGAAAAACTTTTGAAGGTCTGCGGGAACTCCCCCTGGTCTGAAACCATGCCTGTTTGCCCCCTCACTAACAATTAGGTGAGGGAGAGAGCCCTGGACGTGGGGTGACCAGACCTCAGGAGAGCAGGATCGCCCAACGGCCACAGCCGGACCTGGGGAAGATGAGCTATTGGCAGACGTGCCTGTGTCCCCTCACCACCCCGCTCTAAGAGTCAGGGCTCATGGACAAAGAAAGGCTTTGGCAGATCCCTGCCACTAGGTGTTAGGAAGTTTCCATTTCTTTCCTTTTTAATTTTTTTTTTTTAAACAACAAATGTTACAATTTGTTTCATCTGCATGATTCCAGGCATTGTAGGTCAGGGGAGGCAAACAAAAGAAGTAAAGTAAGCATCTTTCTCCCCCTTTTTACCAGAGGCAGCATTTTGCCTTTTTTATCATACGCAGGTTGACTTGATTAGCTTAGGTGGAAAGCTGGCAGCAGCAGATCTTTATAATTTAGACTTTCTTGATGTTGAGGTGCAACCCATACTAAAGGCTGCGTTCTTTGATCTTCATCAGTTAATATTTCAAATCCTCTTCACTTTCAGCAAGCAAAGTCTTGTCATCTGCATAACACAGGCTGTTAATGAGTCTTCCTTCAATCCTGATACCACGTTCTTCTTCATCAAAGCCCCGCTTCTTGGATTATTTGTTCAGCGCAGAGATTGAAGAAGTATGGTGAAAGGATACAGCTGTGTCACACACCTTTCCTGACATTAAACCAAATAGTATATCCTTTTTCTGTTTGAATGACTGCCTCCTGGTCCCTGTACAGATTCCTCAAGAGTATAATTAAGTGTTCTGGTATTCCCATTTTTTCCAACTTTATCCATAATTTGTTGTGATCCACACAATCAAATGCCTTTGCATAGTCAATAAAACACAGACATCTTTCTGGTATTCTCTGCTTTCAGCCAATATCTATCTGACATCACCAATGATGTCCTTGGTTCTCGCCCTCTTCTGAATCTGACTTGACTTTCCAATAGTTCACTGTCAATATACTGCTGCAGTTGCTTTTGAATGATCATTTGCAAAATTTTCCTTGGGTGTGTTATTGTTCGATAATTTCTGCATTCGGTTTGATCCCTTTTCTTGGGAATAGGCACAAATATAGATCTCTTCCAGTTAGTTGGCCAGGTAGCTGTTTTCCAAATCTCTTAGTATAAACAAAATGAGTGCCTCCAGTGCTGTGTTTGTTTGTTGAAGCATCTCTGTGGGTATTCCATCAGTTCCTGGAGCCTTTCATTTTGCCAATTCCGTCAAGGCAGCTTCCACTTTGTCCTTCAGTACCTTTGGCTCCTGATCATATGCAATCTTTAAATGGTTGAGCATCTACCAATTCTTTTTGGTATAGTTACCCTGTGTATTCCTTCCATCTTCTTTTGAAGTTTCTTGCATCATTTAATATTTTCCCTGTAGAATCCTTCACAATTGCCATGCAAGGCTTGAATTTTTTCTTCAATTCTTTAAGCTTGAGCAAAACAGAGTGTTAGCGCATCCTGCTGCTGCTGCTGCTGCTGGAGCTTCTTGGGGGGACTGACCGGGCTGTGGGGCTTATGCGCCGCTGCTTTGTGTTGCTGCCCTGTCCACTACCGAGAAAGGGATGTGGGGTCTCCGACTCTAGTGCTGGGTTCATTTACTCCTGCCGGTAGCCCTCTGGCTTCTCTTCCCCCATCACGATCCTCTGTGGCTTGGTGCACCAAGGGTGGCAGTGGTTCTTGGAGAGGCGCCTGCTTGTCCTCACGTGGTGCCCTCTCTTCATCCGAGGCCTGTTCTGTCTGCAGTGAATGCAGCCTCCCTCAGCTTGCCTCTGCTCCGCATTGCATGGTCTGTATTGCTCTGTCCTGAACTTTTAGTCCATGTGTGTCTTTGGGTTTTTCCTTTTTTTCAGTACTGGGGGTTGAACATAGCCTGCAGCAGTAGCACTGTGGCATCTGACCCTGTCAGATCTTGGAAGCTAAGCAGGGTCAGCCCGGTTAGTACTTGGATGGGAGACTGCCTAGGAACACCAGGTGCTGTAGGCTTGGGAGAAGGACCTGGCAACCCACCCCCAAAAATCAATCCACCATTGAAGACCCTATGAATAGCAGAGAAGCACTGACAATAGTGTTTCGCCTGTTGTACATAGGGTCGCTATGAGTGGGACACCAACCCGATGGCACCTACCAACATTAAGGGGTTGAACTCAGGGCTTTATGCATCCTGGGCAAGTGCCCTGCCACTGAGCTGCACCCCCAGGACCTTTGTAAAAAATTTAAAACTTCAATGCTAATTTATACATTGTTCATGCATATTAACTTTTTTCACTACTGGGGGTTGAATCCAGGGCCACACACATGCTTTTGCAAGCCCTGTACCGCTGAGTTGCACCCCTAGTCCAGTTTTTACTTTTTATTTGGAGACAAGGTCTCATTAATTTACAAAGGCTGCCCTGGCCTTAAACTTCCCATCCTCCTGCCTCTGCCTCCCGAGTCGCTGGGATTACAGGTGTGAGCCACTGCAACAGCACATTGAAAGTTCTTTAAAAAATTTGTCCATTTGTCCTCTACTTAAAAAGAAGGGAAAAACCTGGCCAATAGTTCCTTTTTCCTCTGCTTGGAGACTCTGGTGGAATTCCCGTGAATAAAAGTTTGTTTTCTCAGCAAGAGAAAGTCTGGCTGTGGAGACGTGGGTCTGTGGTGGCCTCAGGGGAGGCTGTGCCTCCCCACCTGTCTCTTGAGATTGTCAGAGGCAGTGTGACGTTGAGCTGGGTGGGTAGAGCAGATCTCCAAGGCTCAGCTTCCCACAAACAATGCTCATGACCAGCTACACAGCCCCAACTGCCATCATGAGGTCTCCAGAGACCCATGGTATTTGAAGGCACAACAGCTAACACCGCCGTTCACCAGGATCACTGGCGAGGCTGTGCTGGACACCGCGTGAAATTTCCTCTAATTAAATATGCATCTCAGTGGCCAGGAGAGCGCTCCACACAAAGGAGACCGTGCGCAAAACTATGCCAATGCTTCAAAGGTGTTTTTAAAATATGATTTTCCATAATGCCTTTTCAAAGCTTGCTACAGTCACAAGATGGCACTGATGACAACTTTTTGTGGGATGGAACCAGTTTGTGTTCTAAAAACTGACCCTCAAGGCATCAAGGAAATGCTCAGCCGGTGTCTGACACCAGACTCTGCAGGTGCTGAGTTGGTGCAGGCCAGGTCCTGACTTTCCTCTTGGAAAGAACGTGGTGCTCAGCTTTCTAGGAGATCCCTTTCTGCCCGGAAACCCATGCTTTCTAAAACCACTTTTCTACTCTAAAAGCAGGCTCCTTGGGGCGCACAGGGGCGTGGGGCTCCACGAGGCCCAGCTGTGCGAGGCGCCCCTGGGCCCAGGCGTTCGGAGCCCGGGCGCTGTCTGCTCCAGCAGCCGCAGGCATGGTGCGCGGTGGCACTGCGTAGACCCGGCCTGGTATGGCACCCAGAGTGGCTCCAGCAGGGCTTCACGTATTCGCTCTTCATCTGCTGCCCAGGGCCACTGCCCGCCGGCTCCCCGTCCCCGCCCTTTTAAATTTTAAATTATTTATTATTATTATTTTCTATTTTGAGACAGGGGCTCCTGAAGTTGTGCAGGCTGCCTCTGGCCTTGAACCTACAATCCCGCTGCGTGTGGCCTCTAATTTGGGATCCTCCTGCCCCGGTCTCCCAAGTCTCTGGAGTTACAGGGGTGCACCACTGCGCCTGGCTTTGTTTCTATATTAATATATGAATTGGGGTCCTTCCTTCCTTCTTCCTTCCCTCCTTCCCTCCCTTCTTCCCCCTTCCTTCCTTACTTCCTTCCTCTCTTCTTTCTTTCTTTCTTTCTCTCTCTCTCTCTCTTTGCTTTCTTTTTCTTTTTGTCCTTCCTCCTTCCTCTCTCTGTCTCTCTCTCTGTCTCTCTCTCTCTCTCTCTCTCTCTCTCTCTCTCTCTCTCTCTCTCTCTCTCTCTCTCTCTCTCTCTCTCTCTCTCTCTCCAGTACTGGGGGTTGAACCTAGGACCTCGCTCATGCTAAGCAAATGGGCAAGTGCTGTACCACTGAGGCACACTCCCAGCCTCTTTTTAATTTTTTTAAGACAGGGCTTCATTGAATTGCACAGGCTGCCCCTGCCTGTGGATCTGCAATCAAGCCCATATTGGGTTTCTTGCAAACAATTTATCGTGGGGTTTTGCTTTCTTCTTAATCCATTTGTTCCATTAGTCTCTGTTTTTTAGTTGGTATTTCTATACCATTCACACTTAAAATGATTGTGGATATAGTTGGTTTATTATCTTTCACATTGTAACCTTTTTGTATTCATTATACTTGGTTTTTGTTGCTTTAAAAAATCTTCCTTTCAAACAAGTCTTCCTTTCTTTTTTTTCCTTTTTGATTTCTTTTTTTATATAGAAATTCTTTATTGAACCTAATCCAGTCAGTACTGAGATAGTCTTCTATATTATTATTATTATTTTTTAGTTTATTTGAGACAGGGTCTCACTAAATTACACAGACTGCCTCCCAAGCTGCTGGGATTACAGGCGTGTGCCACCCCGCCCGGCTAGAAACAAAGTATTTTTTAAAAGTTCAGCAGAATTAGCAAGGCAGTGACTAATTACTTTACTAAGTTTAAGTTTATATTCTTCAGTCATTTGATAATTATGTAATGATGAACAATATTTTCATCCACTTAAATGGAAATAAGTTAACTTCTGCAATAAATAGAAATTATCTAGTCACCATTAGGTTTTATAAAAGAGGTTCAAATCATTAGTTTCTAGAAATAACACAGAAAAACAATATGCAAATAAACTGGAAAACATGTACTCATCCATCCCAAAAGTCCACATCATCTCTAATTTGTCCTCTCCTGCCTTTCTTTTACCTCTTCATTCCCCTTTCCTAGAGTGCAAAACAGGCTGGGGTTTAGCTCAGTTGGTAGAGTGCTGGTCTGCACTCTATGAGACCCTGTGTTCATATGAAATTACAAGGGATTCAGAATATCCAAAACAATCTTGAAAAAGGACAAAGATGGTGTAATCCCAGCAACTTGGGAGGTTGAGCCAGGAGGGTTGCAAGGTTGAGGGCAGAGGTCGCTTGGATAGCTTAGTGAGACCCTGACTCAGAAAAGAAAAATTGACTGGGGATGCAGCCCAGTGGCAGAGCACTTGCAAAGTATGTGCAAAGCCCTGGGTACCACCCCCAAGTAAAAGAAGGAGGAGGAGGAGGAGGAAGAATTGGTGGTGGAAGAGGAGAAGGAGGAGGAGGAGGAAGGAAGAAGATGACCACAAAGGTGGTATTTCCTTATTTTAAAACTTACTGCAAGAATCAAAGGGCTACAAGAATCAAAGGGTGGCATAGGATAGACATATAGACCAATGTGATAAAGGAGAGAGGCCAGAGGCAAATTCTCACATGTATGGTCAAATGGATTTTTAAAAAATATTTTTTGTAGTACTGGGGGTTTGAACCCAAGGCTTCACACATACTTTGCAAGTGCTCTACCACTGGACTGCACTCCCAGCTTCTTTTTTACTTTATTTTGAGGCAGGGTCTCACTAAGTTATGCAGGCTCCCTGTGGCCTTGGTCTTGGGACCCTCCTGCCTCTGCCTCAGGAGTTGTTAGGAATACAGGTGTCCGCCACCTTGTCTGACTTTTTAAATAAGAGTGCCTGACCGATCAGTGGAGGGAAGGGCAGTATTTTCAGCAAGTCATGTTAAGGTCTGGGGTACAAACCTGAATGGCCCACCCCGGGGAGCTGCTTCTGCCAAGGGCCCGGCTCCCAGAGTTCCGCAGCCTCCTGAGACAGCACAAGGATCTGTCTGGGGACCAGATGACATGACCTTGGGGGACAATTTAGGGCTACCCGGTAACGGTTTGTCTTAGATAAGACTGCAGAGAAGGCCACAAAGCCCCAGCAGCGTCTCTGAGCGCCTCGCCTCACTCTCGGCAAGCTGGAGCGAGCGGCTTTCACCGCAACGCCGCATGCTGCGCGCAGGGCCTCCCTCGCCCTCTGCTGGGTGAACAAGCGAGCGGGAAGCGTCAGTTCCAGCTGCGCCAGCTGCGCGGTGCCGCCTGCCGTCTTCACGTGGTGCGGAGCCTTTCCAAGAGGAACGAGCGTCAGTTTCCCACCAGAAGCCCCTGCCTTCTTCCCTGGGGCAGGCGCTGCCTTGGGGAGCTCTCCAGTGCGCGCCCCGCTTCCTGCCTGTGATAACCCGCCCCTCACTCTGGTCTCTCCTGTTGGGCTTATCGGCTTTGTACTCGCCAGAGGGGGAGCAACAAATACAGATCTCTAACGAGAAGCCAGATGTTCACAGCAGCACTGGTCATAATTGTGAAAACGTACAAACGACCTTCATGCCCATCAACTGAAGAATAAACAGATTAGCCGGGCGCGGTGGCGCATGCCTGTAATCCCAGCAGCTGGGGAGGCAGAGGCTGGAGGATTGCAAGTTTGAGACCAGAGGCAGTCTGTGTAATTTAGCGAGACCCTGTCTCAAAAAGTAAAAAAAGATGGGCTGGGGGCGCAGCTCATTTGCAAGGGGTCCAGCACTCGCAAAGCATGCAGGCGCGAGACCCTGGGTTCAACCCCCAGTACCACCAAAAAAAAAAAAAAAAAAAAAAAAAAAAAAAAAAAAAAAAAAAAAAAAAAAAAAAAAAAA